>JAKWBI020000690.1:0-24082 GCA_022664585.2 Zalerion maritima | reverse complement strand
TTTGGTTATTAAAAAAAAGCCGAAGGAATATATTATTCGGCCAAATTGGAATATAAGGGGCTGCTTATAATTTTAAAATAATTATGGAATTACCTATACGGCGCGCATTTTACCCTTAAAATAAATACGGCTAATATAATATATTAATTTAATAATAATATTATTAATTTACCCGAAGTATTTATTACCAAATAAATTATATAAATACGGTAATTCGATTTTAATATAAAGTATATATTAGGAAATAAAAATATTATAATAAACGTATTATTATAAAAACCCCCAGGACCCTTAAACGAGAAAAATAATAAACTGGAGAAAAATATTAAAAATTTTATTAATATATAATTATACGTATTTAAGGTTATATAGGATTAAAAGAATATTAAGATTTTAAAAGGAGAAATATAAAGCGATAAATCCCGAAAAATAGTGTATTTTTTTATTATTTTAAAAAAACCGAGTAATATTTCTTATAAATTATTCCTCCGTTAAAAAAAAAGGCTTTAAATTACCTAATAAAGGATTAAAAGTTTTGGCGTAAAACCTTAAAGGGTAAATTATAATTATAATTAATGATTAATAATAATTAAACCCGGAAATATATTATTTAAAATAATTATATTTACGAAGGGTATAAAAAACGGAATATTATATCCAATTTTATTATTTAATATTATTATTAAAAAGGATAATAAAAATAAATATAGGAGGTATTAAAAACCTGCCCAATTTATTAAAAGCGAAACCCTTAAAGGTTTAAAATACTATTTAAAATTTTTAACCTTATTTTAACCCCTTTTTTTAAGGTTTCGCTTAATATTTTTTAAATACTATTAAGGAAAGGGTATATTTATATTATATAGGCCAAATATAATTTAATAGGATAAATTAAAAGGCGATTATTATAAAAAACCATTATAAAATAAATGGCCAATTTTATTTAATAAAATATAATTTATAGGTATAAAATATATGGGAAATTGGTAATTAATAAAGGACCGGAGAACCGAGGGTTTTTAAATAAGCTTATAAAGCGAATAGGCCTGGCCAAAATTATAATATTAATGTATAATTTATAATTATAAGGGGGAATAAAATATTATTATTTAAACACCAGGGATATATTATTAAAATTAGGCGGTAATTGGGTTAATATATACCCAGGGGTATTAATAATATAAAGAATTATAATAAACCAAATTATAAAATTTTCCCTATACGCATTATTATACGGTTAAAAAATGATTACCCTTATTAAAATGGCGCTCCTTATTTGGAGAATAATTAATTAAAAAAATAATATACCGTACGCGGATTTTTTGGCGGAAAGGAGCCGGGTAATAAAACGGAAAAAACCGGATTTGGCGGAGGCAGCCCGAATCTTATAACGGAATAGGGAAGCCAGGGCCAAATATATGGATAAAAAAAATAGCGGGAAAATAAGGAAGATTTTATTAAAAAAAGGGGATTTAATATTGCGATAAATATAAATTATAAGGGTTAGGAGTATAAAGGATAAATAAAACCCTCGATAGATAAAACCTTATATTATTTATAAACTTTCGAATAAAAAAAGAACGGTGTAGTTTAAGGAACCCTATAAAGGGAGCCCTTTTTTTAAGCGTATAATAAAAAGTAATAAGATTAAAAAATTTATTTAAAAGAACGGATGGTAAAATAAGCCGCTAGGAATTAATAATAATACTTAAAAAAAATAGAAACCTTATTTAAAATAAAATAATAAATTAGGAGAGGATTATATAGGATTAAGCGATAAGAAAAATGGCTCGGAAGGCCATATTAGGGATAATATATTAAAAAATTTAAATAAGGATTAATATTAAACGGTAATATTTTATAATAACGATTAGGAGGAAAAAAACGATTTAGCCGAATGTATTATTATAGTATTATGGCCAAAAAAACCACGTAATATAGAAAAATTAAAAAACGAAAAACGGGAATCGGGGAAAGTACCTTTTTTAGGAATAATAAAAAAAGTACGATTTTAAATCCTAATAATAATCACGGAAGAATTCGGTAATATTTCTTTTATAAAGGAATAAAGCTGTATAATATTACGAGATCTTTAAAGGAATTATTATATAAAAGAAATTCCCCTTTTTTTATATCCCCTCCCTTATATAATAATAAGCCCTAATTAGTTTAAAACCAAATATTATAAAAGGACCTAATAAAAACCATATATTTAAAGCTCCGTTAATAACCCGAAATATATATACGTATATATAAAAAAAAACCATATTCCCTTATTTAAAAGTTTGGAAGGGAATATTTTTACGGTTTTTTTTTTCCGTTCCTATACCATACCGAATAGCCTTATCCTAAACCATTTACAAATGGTAATTAAAAATAATTTTTTAATTTTAAAAAAAAATTACCCGTTTAAATTTTAATTTATTCGTTTAATTTACGGAGAAAAAAGGGCGGGATCCTTATTTAAAGGGCTATATATAAGAGTAAAAATCCCTTTATGGGAAAAACTTAATTTTTTATATTAAAGGATACCATTGGATAATCCTGTATAATATAATTTTTATTTTAATAATAATAAAAGAATTAATCGCGGGATAAAGAAATTATGGTTTAATTTTAAAAAATTTATAATATCCCTTATTTTTTATAAAAGCGTAAACCCTTATAATAAATAAAAGCCTAAAAGGCCGCCGCGCCACCACCGTTATTTTTTTTAAAAGCTTTATTTCGGCCACCCCTTTAATTATAAGCGCCAAAAGGATTAAACCCTTATACCGGTTATATAAAAGGCCTGGTTAGGCCGGGAATATTTTTAATCCTTAAAGTTAAAACATTTATAATTTTTAAAAAATTAAAACCGCCGAAAATAATTTCGAAATAATCCTTTTAATATTTAATATCCTGTTTTTATACCGTATCGCTAAATAATTTCTTAATACGGAATTTCTTATAAGGGGTATAACCATTATAAAAAGGATCGGAATCCGAAATTAATATATATTTTTTAAGGCTTTTATTTTGGGTTATATAAACCTTATTAAACCAAAAATAATTACCATATTTATTCCCGGTATATTTAAAAACGGAAATATATTTAAAAAAAGGGAATATATAATAAATAAAAATATTAGGCTTTTAATTTTAAAAATAATTCGCCCACCTAAAGGTATAATACTTATAAGGGTTTTTATTTATTATACCCTTAAATTATACGGCCAGTGCTTATTAATAATAAAAATAAAGGAAGGAATATAAACCATTTATAATTTACCCCAAAAAGCCTTTATATAGGATAGGAATAATAATAGGCCGATTAACCCTTTTATATAATATAAAGGCCAGGCTGGTAGTTTTAACAAGGGTTTTAAATATATCCAGGTTAATATATATGGCTATATAAATATAATTTAAAGAAGGGTCCTTAAATAGGCCAAATTAAAAATAACGAAGGATATTTTAAAAGAGTAATAATAATTAATCCTGCTTAGCCCTAAAAGGTAAAAATAAAAAGGGTATAAAGGTGGAATAAACTTTATAAACGAAATTAAAGACCGGTTTAAACCGGGTCCTTTTAATAAGGCTTAAAAATAATCTCGGCGGAAGGATATTAAACTGGAAGGCCTAAACGGTCTTATGCTTAAAAGGCATTTTAATTTTAAAACCCGTAATCGTATATTAGGGTGGTTAATTTAGGGGGATTAAATTAAAGGAAAAAATAAAAGAGGATCTCCTGAATAAACCCTGGGAAAAAAGGCCCGGGCTGGTTTATTATATAAGGTTAAATTAATAAAAAGTATAAGGTAATAAGGGGGATAAAGGGAGCCGAGTAAAGTTATTAAAACCAATAATTAGGTTTTGAAATACCCGATCGATACGGCCTCGCGGTTTAGTCGGCAAAGAAAAAGGAATAGGAGTAATTATTAAGAAAATTAAAATTAAATAACCTTATATAAAGTTAATAATTTAAAAAAAATATACCTGGAAAAGGGCTTCGGGTAATAATAAAAGTAATATTAATTAAAAGTGCCGCTTAATTATAAGTAAAATGCTTAATAACCCGAGTGCGGTTTTTTATAATACGAGCCCCGGACCCTTTTATAAAAGGAGAAAAAATACAAGGGCGAGGGAAAGCAAAGGTTATATAATAAGGTGTAAAAAAAAAAGAAGGCTGGCTTATAGGTAAAATAGGTTTAAAAAAACTAAAAGATTTATTAATTATTAATAAATGCCGAATAAAAGCCAAAAGATTAGGGAGCCCTTTATAAACCTCCTTATTATTACTTTGGTTTAAATAAAATATATTTTAAAAGGATTAGGGAGTAGATTAAAAAAAGGGGGTAATAAAGGGAGCAAGTGTTTAAGGGAAAAAGGGCTCGGAGGAAGGGAAAAAAGTAAGGAATATATAAAAAGAAAAGTATTGCAGGAAGAAAAAAGGCACCGATAAGAAATATATAAAAAAAAGGATTATTAAAGGTATAGGAAAAAAAAAAGGGAGAAAAATTGGGCCAAAATATTTATATGGTTATTTGATTAAAAATGGGAGGCCCGTTAATAATTATAAAAGTTATAGAAGTTATAAGGGTAATAGGGCAAAAGGGTAATAATAGGAATGCTTAAAAAAAAACCTATTTATTTAAAAAAATATTACCAGTTATTTAAAATCCGTTAATATATTTAAGCCTTATAGGTATAAGTACCCCCTTTTTTCCCCCTATATTTCCTCGATTTTTTCCAACCATATTATCTTCCAGCCTTAAATCTTTATAATATAATTCTGTTTAACTTATTTTTTATTTTAATTTAATTCTTTATTTTTAAATTCCCTTACCCATTAAAAGTTTATATTACCCTTAGCCTAACCCCCGGTATTTGGTGCCTTTTTAACCCTTTTAATTTAAGAATTTTAATCCAAGTATATTTTTTATTTTTTATTTTTATTTAATAAAGCAAAAAAACCCTAAATAGTATTATTTTAATAATGGGAGATTATACCTTCGAAGGGTTAAGGTTAAAGAATAAAACCAGCGCTTAAATACCTAAATATTAATCGAAGTTCTTGTTTAAATTATCCCGAAAGGTAATTCTTTATATAAAAGCCCTTATTAAACCTTAACGTTTATATAAAAACCAGGCCCGTTGGGGAGGGCTAATCCCCTTATATATTTTATACGTGGATAATCCAAAATTTAAAGAAATTACCTAAAGGAATATAAGCGTAATTATTAAGAATATGCTTAATCCTATTAACCGCCATAGGAATAACCGCTTTCGCTAACGGCTTCGAAGGCCCATTACCACTAAAGCGTTTTTTATGGATATTTAGGCATATATGTATAATATTATTAAATTATTAAAATATAATTAACCTTTTTTCCATTAATAATTAATTACTTATAAGGATTACCTCGAGATATATAACGGGGTAAATAATATTAGGTTTATAATTACGGACTTTAAACCTTTAAGGGGGCCTAAGAATATACCAATTATTAAAGATTAAGCGGCCCTTATAATTTCCCTATAATACCCGTTTTTTAAAAATTACAATTTACTTAATATAATAAAGGCGGGGGTTAATTTTATAATAAAAAAAATAAAAAAACCCGCGAATGATTTTTATTTAAGGCTGCCCAAGGGGTATAATACTTATTATATTTATATTAAAAAATATAGGAAAGGATTTTAAAAGGTATACGTGGGAGGCTTATATAAAATTCTTGGCGATACTTTAAAATAAAACTAATAGGGGTATATTTAAAAAGTACGGCCTCCGGCCTAAGGTCCTTTTTATAATAACTATTTTCGTATAATTTAGCCCCTTTTACCGATCTCAGTACTTTATAATATTAAAAACGCTTAAAATTATAATTTATAAATAAAAAATAATATAGATTTATACGCGAATAAAAAGGGAGGTTTATATTAATAAAAAGGCCCTTATATTTTAAAAGCTAAAGGATAATGGAAAAAGGTTATGGTACCGCCTTTAAAAATTAAAATTAGGCATAAGGGGAAAAGGGAAAGGGAACCATATATTATATCCCTTTGGGCTACCGCCTAATGGTTATATAAGGTATTTTATAAATTAAATAAAGGTATTTTATATAAATTATTTAAGGTTTATAATAGGCCTTAATTTATTAAGGAACCTTTTTAAAATAGGGTAATTATAAGGGGAAATTAATATTATTACTTAGTATAAGGTTTTTTTACGTATAATAATGGGGGGTAATAATCCCCAGGATTATTTGATTAATAATAAGGAATAATAAAGCCTAAATATAAATACAAATATTACCGGAATGCGTTCCTATATATTTAATATTTGTATAGGCCTTAGGCCTTTTTTAATATGCCCTAAGCTCCCTAATACTAGGGTAAATTCTATAATTTATAAAAGGGTAAACCCGTTTAATTTTTATACGGAGAACCAGGAGAATATAATAAAGTTAAAATTGGGAAATAATATAAATTCGAATTTTATTTATATAATTAATCCTATATACCGAAGGCGGAGGGCCCAGGTGGCCTTAAAAAAAAAGGAGATAATAACCGCCCTTATAAATCTTTTAAGGGAAAATATATATTACCGGAATAAAAGCCTAATTCGTTAAAATTATTTAAATTATTATTGCGTACCCCTTTCTTTCCTTTTTTACCCTTTATATACTCCGTTACGCGCGTATTCCCCGCTAATTATTAATCGCTGCCCTCGTCCCCACCCTTAAAAATAACCTCGTTTTCCCTATACGCAGTTTTTACCCCTAAGCGATTATTATAACCTTAATTCCCTTTATATATTAATTAACATTGGTGGGTATATAAAAAATAATATAGGCCGCTTTTTAATATTAAGGTGGATAATAATTTCGAAGTATTTAAAAAGGAGATTATTAAGGAACCTTTATACCGTTTATTGGTAAAAAAAAGGGCCCACCGGCCGGAGGACCTTAGGTTTTATTTCGTTTAATATTATTTATCCCGTCCCGGATTTAATATATAATTTATTTATACCGAAAACTTCCCGGGGTGGGCTATTATTAAAAGAAATATTAAGCGAAAGGTTACGGAGAAAAAAAAAAGGAAGGAAGCTCGAAGGAGGGAGGCGGCGAAAATAAGAAATGCGGCCTATAATATTAAATATGGCCAGCGCCGCCGATTTAAAAGGATTAAAAGGGCTTTTTAAGCTCGATTGGCTTTTAATTATATAAAAAGGGGGGATAAGTATTTCGTTTTTTATTTTATAAATCGTTCGGAATAAAGCTTAAATACCATTAATTAAAATAAACCCTCCGGGGAAAATAAAGGTTAGGGCGTAATAAAATTTATAAAAATAAAGCTATATAATCTTATTTAATTATAATAAAATAAAAAAGGGAACCCGTAATTATTATAAAAAAGTAATTAATAATATATAAAGGGTAAGAAAGCGGATAAATCGGCAATATTAATAAAAGCCAGGAAATTTTTTTTAAAGTTTTTCGGACCGCGGGGCGCGGTTTTTTATTATAGATTGGTAAAATATAACGGTACCGGAGGTATTTCCCACTATATTTATACCAAAAACCGGCGCCCGGCGTAATTACTTAAATAATTAATTTAAAGCCCTAAAATAATCCTATACAGGATTATATAAAAAGCCAGAAGGACCCCCGGGACTTATAAGACTTCTGGAAGGGCAATAAACCATGGCGGCAGAAACTTGGTTATAAAAATATAATTACTATTTAATACATTATATTTTCCCCCAAATATTATATTATTATTTAGAAATAATCCTGTATAGGATTATTCCATGTTTTCTAAAGAATTACCACTCCTAAACAGGTAATTAAAGGTTTAACCAAACCAAATAGCTTGGTTTTAGACACCGACCATGCAGCGAGGTTATCTAACCTACTCCCCGCTACAATACTCGAATAAGGCATAAAGCGGCCCCCGTAAACCCGGACTGGTATAAAAAAAAATGGGAAAAAAATAAACTATCGAAAAAAAATCGTAATAATATTAAATAAAGCGAATATATTTACCCATAATTATATAAGGCAGGGTACAGCGGCACCAGGTTTATATTGGAAAGGAGGAATAAGATTTTAAAATCCCTCGGGGAATTATAAGGGGAAAAATAAAGGATATTTATAACTATACTTATAAATAAAAAATAAGCGTTGGTATAATTTTAGGAATATTTAGGCAAAATTAATCTTAATATAACCCCTCCCCAGAAAATCGATACGGTACCTTATATAGGGTGGCAAATTAAAATTATTCCTATCCCTAAGGTATTAATAATAATAGTAATCGAAATACTTAAGGAGCGAAAAAAAAAGGGGATAATTAAACTAAGCCAAGCGGTGTATCATAACCCCTGGTTTTTAATTAAAATAAAATAAAAAGTACCGCTTAATTAATTTAACGAAAAGGTTTAATTCGGTTATAACTTATAATACTTTTATACCTCCAATTACCAATAAATTTATAAAAAATATAACCTATTACCAGCTTATTTTATTTTTGGATTTTTACTTCGAATACGACCAAATAATACTTAATTTAAAATCCCGAGATCTTATTACCTTTATAATATTCGCCGGCCTATTTAAAATAACCACGCTTTTATAAAAAGGAATAAATAATATTATTTAATTTTACAGGATTATCTTTATTATTTTCCTAGGTTTTATTCCAATAATATATAGGATATTTATCGATAATATTACGATTAAAGGTTTTATTATTATATACGATGGGCGAGAAGTTTACCCAGGGGTACGGTAATACGTGGCCGAATATATTAGGATTTTGGATTAAATATTATTATAAAATAAACTAGCCGGGATTATAATCTTTATAATTAAATCTAAATAATATTAAAAATTAACCGTAATAATAGGTTTTATATACGGAATAAATGGCCGTAACCCTAAACAGATTAAAATTATTGAAATTAAAAAATGGACGGTTTTTAAAAATACATCGGATATTAAAAGATTTATTAATATAATGGTTTTTTACCGAATATTTATTAAGAATTTTATTTATATTATTAAACCCCTATACGAACTTACCCGTATAGGGGCGCAGTTTATTTGGGAGGAGAAGTATATAAAAATAATAAAAATCCTTAAATAAACCCTAATATTACCCCTAATTTTAATTAAAATTAATTATTCCCCGAAGGTAAAGCGTATTATTATTAAAATAGATATATTAGGAACCGGATAAGAAGTATAAATCGGCCAAAAAAGGGAAAGGAAAATTTTAATGGCGAGGTATAAGTTTAATTATTAAAAAAAAGCCGAAAAAATATATTATTCGGCTAAGCTAAAATATAAGGGGCTGTTTATAATTTTAAAGCGATTACGGAATTACTTATACGGTGCGCATTTTACCCTTAAAATAAATACGGTTAATATAATATATTAGTTTAATAATAATATTATTAATTTACCCAAAGCATTTATTATTAAATGGATTATATAAATACGGTAATTTAATTTTAATATAAAATATATATTAGAAAATAAAAATACTATGGTAAACGTATTATTACGAAAACCCTTAGGACCCTTAAACGAGAAAAATAATAAATTAAAAAAAAATATTAAAAATTTTATTAATATATAATTATATATATTTAGGGCTGTATAGGATTAAAGGAATATTAAAATTTTAAGAGGAGAAATATAAAGGAATAAATCCCGAAAAATAGCGTATTTCTTTATTATTTTAAAAAAACCAAGCAATATTTTTTATAAATTATTCCTATATTAAAAAAGGAAGGCTTTAAATTACCTGGTAAAGGATTAAAAGTTTTGGCGTAAAACCTTAAGGGATAAATTATAATTATAATTAATAATTAATAATAATTAAACCCGGAAATATATTATTTAAAATAATTATATTTATAAAGGGTATAAAGAATAAAATACTATATTTAATTTTATTATTTAATATTATTATTAAAAAGAATAATAAAAATAGGTATAAAAGGTATTAAAAACCTGCCTAATTTATTAAAAGCGAAATCCTTAAAGGCCTAAAATACCATTAAAAATTTTTAACCTTATTTTAATCCCCTTTTTTAAGGTTTCGCTTAATATTTTTTGGATATTATTAAGGAAAGGGTATATTTGTATTATATAGGCTAAATATAATTTAATAGGATAAATTAAAAGGCGATTATTATAAAAAACCACCGCAGGATAAATGGCCAATTTTATTTGGCAGGATATAATTTATAGGTATGGGATATATGGGAAATTGGTAATTAATGGAGGATTAAAAAACCGAGGGTTTTTAAATAAATTTATAAAACGAATAGGCCTGGTTAAGATTACGGTATCGGTATATAATTTATAATTATAAGGGGGAATAAAACATTATTATTTAAATATTAGGGATATATTATTAAAATTAGCCGGCAGCTGGGTTAATACATACCCAGGGGTATTAATAATATAAAAAATTATAATAAATTAAATTATAGGATTTTCCCTATACGTATTATTATACGGTTAAAAAATAATCACCCTTATTAAAATGGCGCTCCTTATTTAAAGAATAATTAATTGGAAAGATAATATACCGTACGCGGACTTTTTAGCGGAAAAAAGCCGGGTAATGGAACGGAAAAAAACGGACTTGGCGGAGGTAGCCCGAATCTTATAACGGAATAGGGAAACCAGGGCCAAGTATATGGATAAAAAGAATAACGGGAAAATAAGGAAAATTCCATTAAAAAAAGGGGATTTAGTATTATAATAAATATTAATTATAAGGGTTAAAAGTATAAAGAATAAATAAAACCTTTAATAAATAAAACCTTATATTATTTATAAATTTTCGAATAAAGGAAAAACGGTGCAGTTTAGGGCATTTTAAAAAGGAAGCCCTCCCTTTAAACGTATAATCGGAAATAATAAGGTTAAAAAATTTATCCAAAAAAACGAATAATAAAATAAGCCGGCAGGAATTAATAATAATACCTGAAAAAAATGGGAATTTTATTTAAAATGGAATGATAAATTGGGAAAGGATTATATAGGATTAAGCGATAAGAAGGATGGTTTAAAAGGCCATATTAGGAATAATATATTAAAAAGTTTAAATAAAAATTAACGCCAAACGGTAATATTTTATAATAATAATTAGGAGGAAAAAAACGATTTAGCCGAACGTATTATTATAGTATTACGGCTAAAAAAACCATATAATATAAAAGAATTAAAAAATAAAAAACGGGAATCGGGGAAAATACCTTTTTTAAAAACAACGAAAAAAGTATAATTTTAAATTTTAATAATAATTATAAAAGAATTCGGTAATATTTTTTTTATAAAGAAATAAAATTATATAATATTACGAGACCTTTAAAGGAATTATTATATAAAAAGAAAATCCCCTTTTTTTATATCCCCTCCCTTATATAATAATAAACCCTAACCAATTTAAAACCAAATATTATAAAAAAACCTAATAAAAACCATATATTTAAAGTTTTATTAATAGCCCGAGGTATATATACGTATATAAAAGAAAAACCATATTCTTTTATTTAAAAGTTTAAAAGGGAATATTTTTACGTTTCCTTTTTCCCGTTCCTATATTATACCAAATAGCCTTATTTTAAACCATTTATAAATGGTAATTAAAAATAACTTTTTAATTTTAAAAGAAGATTACCCGTTTAAATTTCATTTCGTTTATTTAATTTGCGGAGAAAAAAGGGCGGGATCCCTATTTAAAGGGCTATACGTAAAAGTAAAAATTCCTTTATAAAAAGATTTAATTTTTTATATTAAAGAATATTATTGGATAATTTTATATAATATAATTTTTATTCTGGTAATAACGAAAGGATTAATTACAGAACGAAAAAATTATGGTTTAATTTTAAAAAATTTATAATATTCCTTATTTTTTGCGAAAGCGTAAACCCTCGCAATAAGCAAAAGCCTAAAAGGCCGCCGTACCATTATCGTTATTTCCTTTAAGAGTTTTACCTCGGCCACCCCCTCGATTACAAGCGCCAAAAAAACCAAACCCTTATACCGGTTATATAAAAGGCCTAATTAGGCCGGGAATATTTTTAACCCTGAAATTTAAAACGTTTATAATTTTTAAAAAATTAAGGCCGCCGAAAATAATTTCGAAATAATCCTTCTAATACTTAATATCCTACTCCCATACCGTATTATTAAATAATTTTTTAATACGGAATTTTTTATAGGGGGTATAATTATTATAAGGAGGATTAAAGTTTAAAATTAATATATATTTTTTAAGGCCTTTTTTTTTGGTTATATAAACCTCGCCAAATTAAAAATAATTATTATATTTATTTCCGATATACTTAAAAACGGAAATATATTTAAAAAAGGGGAATATATAATAAATAAAAATATTAGGCTTTTAATCTTAAAAATAATTTACCCACCCGGAGGTATAATACTTATAAGGGTTTTTATTTACCACGCTTTTAAATTATACGGCCAGTATTTATTAATAATAAAAATAAAGAAAGGAATATAGGCCATTTATAATTTGCCTTAAAAAGCCTTTATATAAAATGGAAATAATAATAAGCCAATTAACCCTTTTATATAATATAAGGGCCAGGCTGGTAGTTTTAGGAAGGGTTTTAAACATATCCAGGTTAATATATATGGTTATATAAATATAATTTAAAGGAGGGTCCCTAAATAGGCCAAATTAGAAATAATAAAGGATATTTTAAAAGAATAACGATAATTAATTCTGCTTAACCCTAGGAGGTAAAAATAAAAAGGGTGCGAAGATGAAATAAACTTTATAAACGAAGTTAAAAACCGGCTTAAACCGGGTTTTTTTAATAAAGCTCGAAAATAGCCTTGGCGAAAGAATATTAAATTAAAAGGCCTAAACGGTATTATGCCTAAAAGGTATTTTAACTTTAAAGACCGTAATCGTACGTTAGGGTGGTTAATTTAGGGGGATTAAATTAAAGGAAAAAATAAAAAAGGACCTTCTGGATAAACTTTAGGAGAAAAGGCCCGGGCTGGTTTATTATATAAGGTTAGATTAATAAAAGGTATAAGGCGATAAGGAAAAAAAAGGGAGCCGAATAAAACCGTTAAAACTAATGGTTAAGTTCTAAAGTACCCGATCGATACGGCCTTACGGTTTAACCGGCAAAGAAAAAGGAGCAAAAGCAATTATTAGGGAAATTAAAATTAAATAATCCTGTATAAAATTAATAATTTGGAAAGAATATACTTAAAAAAGGGTTTCGGGTAATAATAAAAGTGGCGTTAATTAAAAGGGCCGCCTAATTATAAATAAAATGCTTAATAACCCGAGTACAATTCCTTATAATATAAGCCCCGGGCCTTTTTATAAAAGGAAAAAAAATACGAGGGTAAGGGAAAACGAAGGTTATATAATAAGGTATAAAAAAAAAAGGCTAGTTTATAAGTATAATAGGTTTAAAAAAACCAAAAGATTTATTAGCCGTTAATAAATGCCGAATAAAAGCCAAAAGATTAGAAAGCCTTTTATAAACCTCCTTATTATTATTTTGGTTTAAATAGGATATGTTTTAAAAGGATTAGGGAATAGATTAAAGAAAGGGGGTAATAAATGGAGCGAGTATTTAAGGGAAAAAAGGGCTCGGAAAAAGGGAAAAAAGCGAGGAATATATAAAAAGAAAAGCATTATAGGGAAAAAAAAGGCACCGATAAGAAGTATATAAGAGGAAGGATTATCGAAGGTATAGGAGGAAAAAAAAGGAAAAAAGTTGGGCCAAAATATTTATATGGTTATTCGATTAAAGATGGGAGGCCCGTTAATAATTATAAAAGTTATAAGAATTATAAGGATAATAGGGCAAAAGGGTAATAATAGGAATACTCGAAAAAATACCTATTTATTTAAAAAAATACCACCGTTTGCCTAAAACCCGCCAATATATTTAAACCTTATAAGTATAAATACCCCCTTTTTTGCCCCTATATTTCCTCGATTTTTTTTAATTATATTATCTCCCAGCCTTAAATCTTTATAATATAATCCTGCTTAATTTATTTTCCATTTTAATTTAACTCCTTATTTTTAAATTCCCTTACCCTTTAAAAACTTATATTACCCTTAACCCAACCCCCGGTATTTAATACCTTTTTAGCCCTTTTAACCTAAAGACTTTAATCTAAATATACCTTTTATTTTTTATTATTATCTAATAAAATACAAAAGCCCTAAGCAGTATTATTTTAATAATAAAAAATTATATTTTCGAAGGGTTAAGGTTAAAAAATAAAACCAGCGCTTAAATATTTAAATACCAATCGGAGTTTTTATTTAAATTATTTTAAAAAATAATTTTTCGTATAAAAGCCCTTATTAAATTTTAAAGCCTATATAAAAACTAGGCCCGCTAAAAAGGGCCAATCCCCTTATATATTTTATATATGGATAATTTAAAGCTTAAAGAAATTGCCTAAAGGAATATAAGCGTAATTATTAGGGATATACTTAATTTTATTAACCATTATAAAAACGACCGTTTCTATTAACGGTTTCGAAGGCCCATTATTATTAAAACGTTTTTTATAAATATTTAGGCATGTATATATAATATTATTAAACTATTGGAATATAATTAACCTTTTTTCCATTAATAATTAATTACCTATAAGGATTACCTCGAAATATATAACGGGGTAAATAATATTAGGTTTATAATTGCGGACTTTAAACCTCTAAGGGGGCCTAAAAATATACCAATTATTAAAAACCAGGCAGCCCTTATAATTCCCTTTTAATACCCGTTTTTTAAAAATTATAATTTATTTAATATAATAAAGGTAGGGATTAACCCTATAATAAAAAAATAAAAAAACCCGCAAATAATTTTTATCCAAAATTACCACAGGGGTATAATACTTATTATATTTGTATTAAAAAATATAGGAAAGGATTTTAAAAGGTATATATAAAAGGTTCGTATAAGGTTTTCGGCGATATTTTAAAATAAAGCTAATAAGGGTATATTTAAAAAGTACGGCCTTTAATTTAAAATCCTCCTTATAATAATTATCTTTATATAAATCAGCCCCTTTTACCGATTTTAACACCTTATAATACTAAAAATACTTAGGATTATAATTTATAAGTAAAAAATAATATGGATTTATATACGAATAAAAAGGGAGGTTTATATTAATAAAAAGGCCCTTATATTTTAGGAATTAAAGGATAATGGAAAAAGGCTATAATACCGCCTCCGAAAGTTAAAATTAAATATAAGGGGAAAAGGGAAAAGGAATTATATATTATATTTCTTCGGGCCACCGCCTAATAATTATATAAGGCATTTTATAAATTAAATAAAGGTGTTTTATATAAATTATTTAAGGTTTATAATGGGCATTAATTTATTAAGAAATCTCCTTAAAATAGGGTAATTATAAGGGGAAATTAGCATTATTATTCGGTACGAGGTTTTTTTACATATAATAATGGGAGATAATAATTCTTAAGGTTATTTAATTAATAATAAAAAATAGTAAAACCTAAATACAAATATAAATACTACCGGGATATATTTTTATATATTTAATATTTATATAAGCCTTAAGCCTTTTTTATTACGCCTTAAGCTTTCTAATATTAGGGTAAATTCTATTGCTCGCAAAGGGGTAAACCCGTTTAATTTTTATACGAAAAACCAAAAGAATATAATAAAATTAAAATCGGGAAATAATATAAATTCGAACTTTATTTATATAATTAGTCCTGTATACCGAAGGCGGAGGGGCCAGGTGGCCTTTAAAAAAAAGGGGGCAATAACCGCCCTTATAAATCTTTTAAGGAAAAATATATATTACCGGAATAAAAGCCTAATTTATTAAAATTATTTAAACTATTATTACGCACCCCTTCCCTTTATTTTTTACCTTTTATACGCTTTATTATATACGTATTCCCCGTTAATTATTAATCGCTATCCTTATCCCTCCCCTTAAAAATAACCTTATTTTTCCTATATATAACTCCTACCCTTAAATAATCGCCATAACTTTAATTTCCCTTATATATTAATTAATATTAATAGGTGTATAAAAAATAATATAGGCCGCGTTTTAATATTAAAATAAATAATAATTTCGAAGTGTTTAAGGAAAAGATTATTAAGGAGCCCTTATATCGTTTATTAATAAAAAAAAAGGCCTACCGGCCGAAAAGCCCCAGGTTTTATTTCGTTTAATACCATTTACCCCGTTCCGGACCTAATATATAGCCTACCTATACCGAGAATTTCCCGGGGTGGGTTATTATTAAAAAAAATATTAAATAAAGAATTACGGAAAAGGAGAAAAGGAAGGAAGTTTAAAGAAAAAAGGCGGCGAAAGCGAAAAATACGGCTTATAATATTAAGTATAACCAGCGCCGCCAATTTAAAAGGATTAAAAGGGCTTTTTAAGCTCGATTGGCTTTTAATTATATGGAAAGGGGGAATAAGTGTTTTATTTTTTATTTTATAAATCGTTTAAAGCAAAGCTTAAATATTATTAATTAAAATAAACCCTCCGGGGAAAATAAAGGTTGAGGCGTAATAAAATTTATAAGAATAAAGCTATATAACCTTATTTAATTATAATAAAATAAAAAAGGGAACCCGTAATTATTATAAAAAAATAATTAATAATATATAAAGGGTAAGAAAGCGGATAAATTGGCAATACTAATAAAAGCCAGGAAACTTTTTTTAAAGTTTTTCGGACCGCGGGGCGCGGTTTTTTATTATAGGTTAATAAAATATAACGGTACCGGAAATATCCCCCGTTATATTTATACCAAAAACCGGCGCCCGGCGTAATTATTTAAATAATTAATTTAAAACCTTAAAATAATCCTGTACAGGATTATATAAAAAACCAGGAGGACCCCCGGACTTCATAAAACTTTTAAAAGGATAATAAACCATGGCGGTAAAAACTTGGTTATAAAAATATAATTATTATTTAATATATTATATTTTCCCCTAAATATTATATTATTATTTAAAAATAATCCTGTACAGGATTATTCCATATTTTTTAAAGTATTGCCGTTTTTAAATAAATAATTAAAGGTTTAACCAAACCAAACAGCTTGGTTTTAAACACCGACCATATAGCGAGGTTATCAGACCTACTCCCCGCTACACTCTCCCCTTTTTATATCCCTTTTCCCTTTCTTCCTTCCCCCCCTTTCCGTAGATCGAATATACATATTATTGTGGCACTCATCGTTGCTCCTCAACGAGACCTCAGCCCCTCACACCCCCCCCCCTAATAATATATTCTTTATTATATAAAAATCGCATAAATACGCGGATTTTAATTGATTTTAAAATTGCCATTAATTTGTATATAACAATCGGGGAAATAAGCGCATTTAAATTCGTTTAAAACGGTCCATTAATCTGTGTATAAAAATGGGAGAAATAAGCCGATTTAATTTCTTTTTAAACTTTCCATTAATAATAATGGCATAGGTAATAAAAGAAATGGTGAGAAAAGGAAATATATTATTATAAATTATAATGGAATAATGTCATAGGTTCTTTTTTGCTAATCTAATACCTTCGCCTGCGCTGTTTTCCCCTTACCCCCCTTCGGAATAATATCCAAATTAAATGGACGATTAAATAATAAACCCTCCAGGCTTTTTAACCTTGATACAGCAATATAATTAAGCCCCGGGGTAAATTTAATACCTGTAATATTAATTACTGCTTTATCCATAATTAAACCTTGCGATTTATAAACTATAATGGAAAAAGTAATAATTAATGGGAATTGTGTACGGGTATAAGGCGTATTCCTTACCATAAATTCCTTATAAATAGGGAAAATAGGTACCATAGGCTGGTTATTTGCATTTTAATATAATTCAGGTCCTAAATAATTATCAAATATAATATAAACCATACTGGGGGGATCTGTGCGGAGGACTTTATCTAGGAAATTGTTAGTAATGAAAAAATAAGAAAATACAAAAATAAAATCAAATAAAATAAAAATACCTGGTGCCCAAATAATCTTATCAAGTATCCCTAATGCTCCATTAACCAAGCCCTTTTTAGCCCAAAGGTTATTCAAAAGTATTACTCGAGCTCTAATAGTTAATAATAGTATAAACTCCAAACCAATATTTTTATTTAAGCCTTATTTATGGCCTTGGCCAATTCCTACAGCGTTTACCCATAAAATAAGGGCTAATATTCTTTCTAAATTATTATAATTATTCAATAATAATTCTAATAAAGCTTAAGAATTATATTCCTTAACGGAATTTCTTATAATGTAGCGGGGAGTAGGTCTGATAACCTCGCTGCATGGTCGGTGTTTAAAACCAAGCTGTTTGGTTTGATTAAACCTCCAGTTATTTATTTAAGAGTGGTAATACTGCAGAAAACATGGAATAATCCTATACAGGATTATACCTAAACGATAATATAATATTTGGGGGAAAATATAATATATTAAATAATAGTTATATTTCCATAATTAAGTTTTTGCCGCCATGGTTTATTACCCTTCCAAAAGTCCTATAAATCCCGGGGGTCCTCCTGGCTTTTTATATAATCCTATACAGGATTATTTTAGGGCTTTAAATTAATTATTTAAGCAATTGCGCCGGGCGCCGGTCTTTGGTATAAATGCAGCGGGGAATACCTCCGGCACCGCTATAAAAGTATAAATTCTTAAGGCATTAGAAAAATCGGTAATAAGCCCATTATTATTAAAGGTAGCCCGGCTATTTAATAACCGCCAATTTATTTCGGTAATAAATTAGGGGGTTTATAGGTAATTTAAGGCAGCCCTAAAACCTGCCTATAAATCCCCCTATTGCCTTATAACCATAATAAGTCTAATAATCGTATTAAACATTAAATATAAATTACGGCCTATAATTTCCAAAGGATTGGATAATATATCCGAAAAATATAAAGGTTTTTAAAGGTTGGGGGTAATTGGGCGAAATTACCTAATAATGAGCAATTTAATCCGTTTAAAAATTTATCCTTAAACTGTGGTATAATTTTACGGAGCCTGGAATTAATTATGCCTAATATTTTAAACCCTATTATACAATTTTCATCCAAAATTAGGAAATAAATATTCTTAAATAAAGCTTATAAGGCAAAAAGGGAATTATTTAATAATTTATCAAATTTCCCCTTTAAAGGCAGGCAAAAAAGGCCATAAATAAGACGATTATTAATTTTTTATATTGTAATACCAGTAGGGGCGGCACGAAAAATTAGGTTAAAATACCTATATTTTTTGGCCTTTTATAATAAATGGCTGGATAAAATATTCATTAAATAAAATTTCCCATTTCCACCTTCCCCATTAATATTAATTAATAATTATTAATTATTAATATTAAAAATGATATTCTAATATTTAAGCATAATTAAATTATAAACCTGCTGTTAATATAGGTTTAATATTAAGTTAACTGCCATGGGAAATATATTAATAGAATTATTAAACTAGGGGGATTGGGATTTTTTATTTTTCTAATAATTAATGCTTATAATGGGAAATATTCCCATATACGGTAACCAATTAAAGTTTAAATTATAGGGCCTTAACCCAGGTTCCAGGTCAGTTTTAGGCTGGCCTAAAAGCTAATTAATTAAGGCTTACCATAAATTAATTAAGTCCTTGCCAACAATTTCCTCATTAAGAAATTCATCGATTATTTTAGGCTAAATTAAATTATCATAATAATTATCCGGATAATTATAATTATTTAGGGAAAATAAATAAGCCAAAGAATATAATTTAAAGGTATGGTTATTAACCTTAAGTAAGGCATCTTCAAAGGAGAATGGATCATGTAAAAGTAGTTATAATAATATAATTAGTGGCAGGTTTTAATTAAGAGCAAAATCGGAAAACAAAATCGAAAAAAGAATCGGAAAAAAAATCGGAAAAGAAATCGGAAAAGAAATCGGAAAAAGAAAACAGAAAATAAATCAGAAAAGAAAAACAGAAAGAAAAATCAGAAAAACAAAAACAGAAAAAAAGAACAGAAGAAGAAATATAATTAACCTTCACACGACAGAAATCCTGGTAATCCTTATGGTTCGGGTTCCCTTTATATAATGGCTTATATAATAGGACCCTTGGGCGGGCTCGAGGGCGGCGTCGGTTTATTTTATGGTCCCAATATAAAATCCATTTTAAAAAGGAAATATTATTAGTATTCCTATAGATAAAATAACGCTTATATATAATTTTACCAGCTAATATTTCCCCACTAATAATATTAAAATACTTTTATCAGGTTTCTAAAGGGCGGCAATTAATAATAAGAATTTCTCTGGAACTTTAAACTAAAGGCAGGCCTTAAATATAATACTATAATTCTTAGCCTAATACATCCCTTTTAATAATAAAACAATTCATTACTTTTTATACCAAAAAAACGTGGATTATTCGCATTTATTAATAATAATACTGCTTCTATTATATTATTAAAAATATAAATTATATCTTTACCTTAAAACAGTACTTGGTAATATAATTAATAATAATATTAATATTACCAGAAACGGAAATATCCGTATTTGGCAGCCATGCTAAGGAAATAAAATAATTAAATTGGTTAAAATTTTAATCGTTTTTTTTCGCTATAAATATATAAATATTAGGATTTATATTCTTAGTAAATATAGGGGAATTAAAATCATTCCGGGGGAAATAAAAAGGGCATGTTTTTTCCCCAGTATAGCGATTTTTTTTAAAGCAATACTTTTAAAAGCATTTATACACCTGAACTTTATTAATAATTTAAGCTAAGGTTAAAAAGGTTTAATTTTTAAGGTAAAACGGCTGGTAAAGGACCTTTGGAAAAGTAGGAAGGTTTTTTAAATGGCGATTAAATAGATTTATGGTTTTAATATAAGCCCCCTAATAATTTATAAAAAATTAGCGGGTTTCGGGTATAAAGAAATTATTAGGGGGCTTATTAGGAAAGGGTTCGAGCCAAATAAATCCATATAAATGCGGTAATCCACGTAATTACCATTTATACCTAGTAATAATTGGTAAATAAAAACTAAAAAAAATAAAAAAATAAAATATTTACTTACCGGGTTTAATAATTAACCATTCCAAATTTAGGCTTAAGGAAATGTTTTATAAAAGCCGTAAAACGGGTATAAAAATGGTAGGCGGTTATATGGGGGTTATTATATAATATTCGCCTTATTAAACGGAATTTTTATACCCTATAAGTATTTTTCCATTCTTTATATTAAGGGAAAAAGTATAAAAAAGAATCCCAATAAATATCGGCAGTATTAAATATTATAAATAAATTAGGGCAACCAATATAGCGTACCATAGCCTATAATTCCGCTCTTTTAAAAATCCAGTAAGGCCGTAAGCCTTTAATAAAAGCTGAAGAGCGGAAAATTAAATCCTATAAATGTTAAAATTTAGGGGAATTTTCCTTAAAGGCCAGCCGAATTTGGTTTAAATCCCAGTTGGCAAAGGTATCGTTCTTGGTACGATTAATATAAAATGTTGATTTTCCCCTTACTTATTGCCTTATAACCATATTATAGGCCATAAAATAAAAAATAGGATGTTGGGCAAATTTAAGTAATTAATCCATAATGAATAAAAATAATAGAAATTATAAAAAAAAGGGGAATTTATACCGTTTATTATAATATTATATAGTATGGATTAAATAATCCTGTAATTTAATAAAACGATACCGTGGGGTATTAAAATCGGCCTGGCCTATGGGAAATAAGTAGGGAAAAGTATTATTAAATAATACTAGGGATTTATCGTATTTGTTAATAGGGGTAAACCGGTATATGGGTATTAAAAGCTCGATAAGGCCAATATTTGCCTTATTTTTATTATATTATTAACGAATTTCGGCCCGTAACTGGTTAATTTCCAAATTATTAAATTATAAATTAAAAACGCCTATAATAAATGGGTCATTTATAAACTGCTCTTTATCCTTAATGGTTAAATTATTAGTAGAAATAATGTCACCAATAATAATAGGGATTTAATCGAAAATATCCCCATTATCTGGTAACTCCTGTATTGCTTATAAGGAAATATCGATATCCTTATAACCAGGATGGTTTTGCTTTAAATAAAGCAGCCAGGTCTGTATAATAAATTAATAAATAATAAAAAATAAACAGGAAAAGGAATAAATACGGAAAAAATAAATACCTTAATCCTTGATTTTTTAACCTTAAATTCCCCCCTATACTGATTAGTAAAGTGGGGATTTTCCTGGTAGTTTTTGGGCCGAATGATAATAATTTCCAAATCTTTTGGAAGTAATGGAAGTTATTAATAAACCTGGAAAAATAATATATTAATAAAAATATTAGAAAAAAAAAAAAACATACCTTGGTAATATTCCTTGTAAAGTTTATATAATGGCCTTTATACCGATATTATGCCCCCCGTACCTGGCGTACTTGACTGAAAATATGCACCCTAGAAATTATTATTTACTTTATTTACAAAGGCTCAGGTAAATGATTAGGTATAGCGCCAAAATCCAGGTTATTTTTTGCCGAATAAAAAAAAGGCTTATCGGGAGCCTTTTTATCGTCTTTAATTCGGCATCTTCGGTAAAGTCCTTCCTCTAATAAATCCATATTAAACCATTTTCTTTGGCAACGGAAACAAAATTCCATTATGGATTTATTTAATGCAGAATGGAAATTTTACATTAAATTAATATTATTGGCGGAAATAAAAGGTTATTGGAAAGGAAGTGATGGATTTATTGCCGTTAAATTATAGGGGGGGGATAATTAGGTTAAAAATCCAAATAATCGGTACCGGTTATAATAAAAGGTGAAGGGGAATTTAAAAAGGAGGGAATAATTAAAGAATTATTAAAAGGGGAAGGGGGTGAAATGTTTAGGGAATAAAAGGGTAAAGGAATAAAGGATACCGTAGAAATAATAAAAGGGTCCGATGAAGAAAAAATCGATGTGAAAGCCTATAAAATAAATTAATAAAAATATTATAATAATGAAAACCGTAAAAAATAAATATTAATAAATACCGTTAAGTGTAGTTGATTAAAACTTTTACTTCGGGATAAGGGTAAAAGTGAAGGCGAGGGGATAGATAAAAAGGAAGAGGGATTAAATGAAGAATTTATTGGAATAGGAATAATGAAATTAAAAGGTGGTGGTAGTTATGCTTATATTTTTGTTTTAAATATTAGATTTTATAAGTTTTAAAAATAAAAAAGTAGATTAATATACCGTAGTTTGTAAATCATTATTATTACGCCGTTTAATTAGGGCATATTAGGGGGGGCTTAAAACTTTAAATATTCGTTTATTAATAATAATTTTAAAAGCGTGATTTCTGCAATAAAAACAAAGTTTAAGAGGCCTTTTTTAAAAACGATAATTATTAAAACGGAAATAATCTCATTTATTATATTTTTGGTGACCTTTTAAATAAGTTTTATTTCCTTGCCAAATGGGTAAAGTTTGGAACTTTATTTTAAATTTGAGTAAAAGGATTTGGTGTGATTAAAGAAGGAAGAGTTATAAAATGCAAAAGAAATTTGGAAACCCAATAAAAATAAGGATAAAAAGGAGGGATGGTAAACAGTCACATGATAAATACTACCTAGAATTTTTTTTTTTTAAAATAAAGTTTATTTGTATTAAATAGTAGGGAAAATAAAATGGTAAAGATAAAAAAAAATATGTATAAAATAGCCTAACCTTTAATAAACATTTTTATAAATGTTATATATTTTTATTATTTTTATTACGGCGGATGCGGGCAGTTATATCTTTGCAAATCGGTTGTAAATCGGCATATGCACAGATATTACAGTATTAGTCAAATCACATAATATAAACCACCTGATTATTTGCTACTATTATTAATAATATTAATTATATTAAACAGTAGGGGAAATAAAATCGTAAAAATAAACAAAAAACGGTATTGGATAGCCCAATATTTAATAAACATTTTTATGAATTTTATTTATTTTTATTACCTTTAGTACGGCGGATGCG
>JAKWBI020000068.1:0-132254 GCA_022664585.2 Zalerion maritima | reverse complement strand
CCCCCCCCCCCCCCCCCCCCCCCCCCCCCCCCCCCCCCCCCCCCCCCCCCCCCCCCCCCCCCCCCCCCCCCCGTGTGTTCCATGCACCCTGTTCCTTCTTTCAGCAGTTGCTTCCAGTGAGATGGATGATCTGGCGGTAGTCAGACCGGAGAGAGCTAGTAGCCGCTTGGGAGAGGGTAGCCGCGGCTGGTGGCTTGCTGAGCAAGTATAGCTACTGTAGGTGACTAATTCGATGTGGATGGGACCTCTGAGATGGGAAGCAATTGGGAGCTGTCCGTGTTGAGAGCGACGGTGGGGAGAGTGGGCCTGCTGGTCCTTGGACTCCAAGCACCAGCACCAGCACCAGCACCAGCAAGTCCGGTCGCTAACCGGTCGTAGCAAGTTTGAAATATTGTCTGGATTTGAGGTAGACTGGACTAGATTCTAGCCCATCTTTGAGCTTTATCCATCGTCTCGTTGCGTAAATGACCGATTTCCTGCTCAGTCGTGACCCGAGCCTGACGCCATGCAAATGAAATGAGATGAAAAAGGTCTCGGATCCCTGAGCGAGAAAAGCTCAAGCCCTCTCCTGCCTCTGTGGGTGGGTACATAGGTGTGTCGGTACTGTGTAACTAGTTACTGTAGGTGGTTGCTGATATATATACAAAGCCAGAAAGACTCCCCCACCACACGAAAATCTTCCCATTTCTCAGCCATCCAGCCGTTCAAGCTCTCGTAGCCTCCGGCCCGGTTGCAGGTTGGCAAAGCTGGCTGGCTGCGTGTTCCACGTCAACGCGTCCCATCGTACTCCCGGAGTCCGAACTCGCGCAAGCCGCAGCCCGGTTTCCCTTAACCCCCCCCCCCCCCCCCCCAATCCCCTAGGGTGTCCGTCAGCAATGCTTCGCGCCTCCCACCCTAAACCTACCTACCGCGTATCAACCCTCTCGACACTGAAGCTGTTCCTCGAGCTTCCGCCCCTCGCGTTCCCACCCGGGCCCCCGTTCCCATCCACGTCTTCGTCACCGCCGTCAGCCACAGGCTTTAAGCCAGCAGCGGTCTGCCCCACCTGTCTATGCGCAGGGCCGTAGTAGCCGTGCATTATGGTCTCCCCTCCGGCAACAGCCGGTCCCGTGCTGCTACTCTGTTGGCGTTGTTGGGGCTCCGGGTGATGTTCTCCGTGATGTTCGGTCACAACGCCCAAAGCCGCCCCGCCACCCGCGACGCTCGTGGCGGAACTGTCGCTCCGGCCCCGCTGGTGGACACCTCCCCCACCGGTTGAAGGCCCGCCGCCGCCGCCGCCGCCGCCGCCGCCTCCGCCACCGCTTATGCCGTTGTCGTTTCGTCGGCGGCCGCCTGGTTGGTTCAGGTGAGACAGAGGCGGTCGCATCATTCCCACGCCCATGTTTTGAAGGCTTGAAGAGCGCCGGCGAGAAGCGCCGTCGGGCGTCGTGGGGGTCGAGCCCGCGGCGGGAGAGGGCGGTTGCAGTTGCTGCGGCGGCTGTTGGCCGGGGGCGCCAGGGCCCGCGGCGACGGACGAGCTGCCGGGGCTGAATGCCGTGGGAGCGCACCCCGCGCTTGGGTCGGGCAGCCCGCGGCGGGGACTAGCGGGTAACTCCATGATTCCTCTCGAGTCCAGCTCCTGCGGCGTGGTTACGACGTACGGCTCTCCTCCTCCTCCTCCTCCCGCGCCGGCGGAGCTACCACTCCATTGCCGCGCATGGCTGTAGGGAGTCCCGATGCCGCTTCCTGCTGCGTTGCTGTCGGAGCTGTAGCGATATCCACCCGGCGCTGTCTGGCTACTCACGCGATGAGGTTCGAAGTAGCTTGTCCCGTTGGAGTCCACGCTCGGATGCCGTATGCCGCCGTCGGCTGATCCGGGCGTTGGCACGGCGTTGTATCCTCCCCATCCGCTTCCGCTGCTTGGTCGTCCAAACACGGCATTTGCTCCACCGGCGCCGGCACCGCCACTGCCAATACCATACCCATTCGTGTCCGGACTCTGGCTAGCCAGTCCCAGTCCCACAGAGCTCGAACTAGCGGTCCTATTCCGTCCACCCAACCCCCCGGGCATCCTCGGCGTATTCGTCCCGCCATTTTGCGTCGTGCTTCCGTTATCGTCTTCCGTCTTCGTGGCCATGTACTCCGTGGTGGTCTTGCCGCTCCTCCTCGTGGTGCTGGAGCGCTTCTCGGACTCCATCACTCGCTCGTTGTGCCGCAGGCGGAGGTGGATGAAAATTGTGACCAGGATTATGATGACCACGAGAGCGACTCCTCCGGCGACGATGCCCCCGATGGTGCTCTTGGGGAGGCCGCCTGCTCCGCCACCGGTGGAGTCGTCGTCGTCGTCGTCGTCGGAAGACCCTGTGGCGGATACTTTTGCGACGGCGGTGGGGTAAAATTTCAGGACTTGTTGGCCGGTGCCTGATTCGCCGTTTATGAAGGATGTTGGGGCGTTGTCGCCGACCGTGGGCGTCCATGTCGTTGTCACAACGGTTTCGATAGTTGTTTCTGAGCCATCCGAGTCGGACGTCGTAACGGTTTTGGTGAAGGTCCCCGAGGTGGCTTCGGTTGGGGAGCACACGGCGGTTCCGCAGGCGTAGCCAGTCCTGCAGCACCCGTAGTTCATGCTGGAGGGGCAGAGGGCATAGCTCACGGGACAGGATGTGCTTACGCCGCCCTGGGGGAGCTCGCATTCCTGGCCGCAGATGTAGCCGACGGGGCAGCAACCTCCTGTGCTTCCTGTGGGTTGGGGGGGGGCAGAAGTAGTTAGTTTAAAGTGCGCCGTCTCCCTCATCATTGCGGCAACTACAACTATCCCAGAAGCAAGAAGGCAAGAGAGCGACAACAGCGCCGACATACCTTCAGTATCGTAAGGACAAGCATACCACCCGGCCTTCCCGCACGCCGTCTGGGTATATGGATTTAAAGTCTCCGCATAGCAGCTATCCGTCGCGCAGACGTAATTATTCAAGCAGCAGCCTCCTCCAACATCATCATCGCAAGCATGGTATCCGGCCCCACAGGTATCGCCCCTCTTTTTCAAACCCTCGAATTGGTCCACGGGCGACATCGTGATGGGACCTCCAGCGACGGACTTCTTTACCATCCGGTGGTATGGGTCGCGCCATCGTCCTACGTGCGGATTTGGTGGATGGCGGACCTCCTGGGCATTCGCCGAGTTGGGCGATGAAGGATGCAGGTCGAATAGAGAGACGGCGAGGAGGACGATGCAGGAGGGACAGGAGAATGGCGACACGGCGCGCATTGTTGCTGTGATGGGGCTACCAGTGATTTTGGGGATTTCAGGGAGGGTGTTTGTTTGTGTATTGGACAAGCTAAGAGCTTCAAGGTTGTTGAGGTTGAGGCGCTGTTACGTGACGGTGGGCAACGGCCGAGATCGTGAAATGTGGAGGTGGTGGTGGTGGTGGTGCATTCCCCGCGATGACACTCGGGACGTCTCGGCGGGCTCATATAGCTTCTCGTTTCTGTCGGTCGGGTTTTCGTATAAGTTTGTGGCGCTGATCTCCAGTTTCACCCACCCTTATTTCGTATAGTATACAAGTATTCCGGTTGCCCAAAGCTTCCCCTTCCTCCGATCTTTCTTTCTTTGGTGTTGGCCGTGCGACGGATAACAATGCAGGGTGAACGGAGCCGACGACGGATGGACGCTAGGTAAAATCAATTCAACCTTAACTGTGTTTGCCTCGTTCGATGCAAGCACTAGCCGGAGCTTGGGACTCGTTTCAAAAACAGCAGCTTGTGTTTTAACCCATTACCTCAGACTTTTACGACCTCCAGATTCCTAAAGTTCTTTCGGATGATTCGACCGGCTTGGCACCAAGGCTCAAGCGCATCCAAAGTGGCGGGCTTCGTGGCTTCGTGACGAAAAGACGCCTTCCCCGCGGGTGTTTTTTTTTTTTTTTTTTCAATGATGACGCCAAAATGCAGGTGTCCACAGCACTTTTTTGGTCTGGAAAACCAGGCGCGGGAGAGACAGGGAATTAGGTTGTGCGGGAAAGGGAAGAAAGACCAAAAAAAAAAAACCAGCCGACCGAGAGACGGCAGAATAATAAGAAACGATTGAAGAAGAGACAGCAGCAAGCTGGCGGCGGCAAGGCTCTGCCTGGTAATACTGGGGTCGGATTGGGGAAGACGCAGCAAAGCGGCTGGGCCAGCACAGCAGCGGTATTCACACACGCACACACACAAGCCCGGATGGGGAATCCTTCGTTTTGTGGAAGTGTGTATTCCTGCGCTGTGCATCACCATGATCCATCAACCATGAACCATCCCGCGCCTGTATCCCCCCCCATCATCATCACCACCACCACCACCACCACCACCACCACGCAGACGTTGTGTACACGAACGATGCGGTATACGGTCAACCATGATGCATGGGGTGGGCTCTCAATACGGACTTGTGGTTTGCCAACATTGCACAAATCGCTCGCCTCCATTGTCGCGGTTTGTATGGGTTTCTGTGTGGTAGGTGCTGTAGTCCGAATATGCGTCCAGGTAATGGTGAGATCCGGTTGCCCAACCAGAAGCAACCCAGACACAACCTTGGCCTTCTTCTTCCATCCCTTGCGGAGGGACGGATCTAGTGACCGCCTGTTGGGTCTCTCGAATATCGACCAGTCTGGACGACCGCCTGGTCTCACAAAGCAGAATGATGGATTGGTTGGGGCTGCGCTCCCTTTTTTCTTTTTTTTTTTTGCATGTTGTACAAACTGTACGCCCGAGCAGAAGCATTCCCCGTCCCTCTAGAGGGGCGATGAGCCCCCTTCGGAACCCAGCCACGCAACGCAGGACCATCCATTCAGGGCGTGCCATAATTATCCGATCTCTCATGGTTGTACCTGTCCTATGAGACGATATTCGCAGCAGCACGCATCAGAGGGGAAAGGTTGAAGACGTCGAACGTAAGGCTGAAACCGCCCAATCACACAGCTACGAGCAGGGTCATCCCCATCTAGAGACCGGGCCGTCTGGAAGAACAAAGACGTGTAGTGTAGCTGCTGTAGATATATCCGACCATGCCATTACACCATGCAACTCAGCCACCCCGACTAGACAAACATGCTAGTCCCCCAAGGGAGACTAGTTTCGATGCAGTCCTGCGAGTGTACCATTTTTGGAAATCGGGTTCCATTTTCTCTGGCGGCATTACTGGGCACATTTTCTCAACCCCCTTACAAAACCGAAGTGACCATGGACGCAAACCATCACTCAAATCGGAAAGCACAAGCATAAAGCACGACGAGAAGCAGGGAGAAGAGCAAAGACAGAAAGATGCGGAAGAGGCAATGGAACACCCAAATCCACGCACAGAATCATGATATTGTGAACGCTTCTCATTCGTACATACGTCCCAGGCTCGGAGAGTCCGCTCCAGTCCCTCCACCCCTCCTCTCAGCTAAAAGCCCTAAAGATTGCCCTCCAGGTCCCAACTACATACATAGCTTGCTAGGGGAATTTGTGGACGTACGAATGAGACATACAGCACAACAGATGTGGACTCTTGTTTTTGCACTTTGTGGTTATTCCTGCTGGGGGGACCCAATGGTTTGTCTCGTCTTGTTATCCCCGCAGGCGCTTGCGCAACCAACGCACACATACCGCCAACACCACCACTGTGAGTTCTTTACTCACTCATGACAGACAGCTCGTCAAGGGTCTAGAGCTTGCCTGCTCAACTAGCTGGTTGTAGGAGCTCTGACCCTCTAAGCAAGGGGGAGTTTTCGTGCTGCATTCGCCGCGCTCGGTCAGGGTGCAGCAGAAAAAGACATTATCCCATGAGAAGTGAAGGGGGGTAAGACGGAAGCGGCAGACAGGCACTCCGCTGCACCTACATACATACATACATACATATGTAGCACTCTGTCCTGTCTGTCCTATTGGGAAGTTTAGTTCGAAAAGCGGCCATGCTTGTTTCTGGAAGGCTACCAATCACCTTGCTCCAAGGCAGCCCCACCGCTTTCTGCCACTTGGGAGACAAGCTCGCTGAGGGTGGTCTCGGTGGTGAATGCCTGCAGCTGTGCAGCACCTTGCTGGGCGGCGATATTGGGATGGACGAGGAAAAGCAGGAGTGGGTGTGCGTGGTGGTGGTTTGATTGCTCAAGGGTTAAATAAGTGAAAGGACCTTCTGAAAACGGAAAACTCACAGCGTTGTGGTACAGACGAGGGTTCTCTCGTCAAGATCCCACGATGATTTTCGATCGCCAGCCTCCGCGCCGCACCATGTGACTGGGCGCCAAAATACTATGTACTGCAGGAAAAGCATTGGGACGCGGACGAAGTGTGGCCAACCGCGGCTTGTAATTGGCTGAAAACCTGGGTGAGGTGGTCGTGCAGCAGCAGAGCCCATCTCTGGTACTGAGGGCTTGACCCGGCAGACAGACCGCAAAATGAGCGCAACCGAAATTCCTTTCACCGCAGAATACGGCCGGTGAGACGAGGCCCGCACCCCACATCCCGCCGTGTGAGACAGGCGGGAGTGGGAATGGGATAGGGGGAGTAAATGGGGTGAGATGGGCAGACGTCGGGGTTATTGGGGTCTGACGTGATGAACTGTCTTTAGAGAATTAGGGAAGTGGGCTATGTTGCAATACCAGCCTTGTATCAAAGTGGGTTTCCTGAATGTTTCAATCATGGTGCGTCCGCATGTGAAGGTCCTGATGTGTAAGCGGCTAGACAGCATTCAGGAATGCTACTGCTATGGGAATTTCGATGAATGTATCGTGCATCTACACATACATACAATACCTAGCGCTCCGGTGGGCTAGGTGGGCTGCAGGCTAAGAGTATCAAGGTGGTCTGCCATGGTGTGTGCATTCCCTGGTGTGTGCAACCGAGGTATTGACAGTGACTGCTGTGGTATGTGCTGCATCTGGCATAGCGAACTATAATGTACTATAGCAGGGTGATAGTTATCAGCTCACACTCGCAGAGCCGAAGTCTCCAGTTCTGTGCTTTAGAATGCCTGCCCAGGACCCACTTGGGGCCGTTGATGCATCCCTCCTGTCAGGTCTTGCCCTGCAACATTTCTGGGTATGGCAGACCCTGGCAAATGCTCTCTGGCTGGGTAGGGCTCCGGTGGGCAAAGAGGACTCCCATATCGCTCCGTATGTAGGCATGTCATGATAGCCCCGTTCGGCGGAGGTGGGAACCAAGACGCATGCATGTTGGGTTTGAAGTGAGTGTGTATGTGGGTGTCGTTGCCGTTGTTCCTAAATGTGTATGAATGAACGGGTGCTCGGTACTGGCAGAAACAGAAGACCCTAGATCACTAGTTTATGAAGCTCGAGGCTGGATGCTAGTCTGTCAAACACAGCTTGAGCGCCGTGACGTGCGGACTGATCGGAGTATCCATCATCCAGGCGTGCGTAAGCAGCAAGAACCGTTCGAGAGCTACTGTAGCTATCGAGTTTAGGCTAATAAATAGCTTAAATCTCTTTGTCACCCCGGATATAACTCGATGCAGACTCCGTCACCGAGGCCGAGGCTGTGGTAGCAAGGGACAGCGCCGAACGACAACGACATCTTGCCTTCCGCCAAGCAAGCGACGATAGTTTTTTGAGTTGTGACAATGGGGTCATTGGGCATTCATGGTCACCCTTCCATGGCCAGTTCGCTCATCAGCTCACAGCGTCGGGCCAGGCGTCTCCGTGCCTTGTTATTGTCGCTCTCCTCCGGCGATCTAGGGTAGTATATTGTCATATTCTTGGCCTCGGCAACCGGGTTCCAAGATTCGACCGAAGCTGCCAACATTGTGATTTCCACGGGCTCAGTAAGTGCTTTTGGTTGGATGGATGGATGATGTTCCTAGCTGATACGGAAGAATCCAACAGTCCGTGCCTATCGTGACTCGACATACATAGGTTCCAGTCCCGCAAGCACGCAGCTTGTCGTATTGTGTATCGTGAAGCATCTCGATAGACGAAAAAGAAAAGAAAAAAAGCGGGGCGGAGGGTATCTTTGAAACTTCGGACGATCCAAGAGAAGTGAAAGATCGGTTCTTACGGCTGAAAGGGTATGTATATTGCCCGCAATAGAATGCCGCTGTGTTGAGAGAAAAAGGTACCACGTTTGTCGTATCTCATGCACTCTGTCGCCCGCCCGCCTTCGTAGCGTGGTGGGATATCAAGGTTTATGCGAGCGACTTCGGAAGTCCAGAGAAGGACGAAGAAGAAAAAGAAGGGTGTTCGAAGTTCGGATGGGTGGGTGTGATATGCCAGGGGAACTTGGCGGTTACGATTGGATTCTAGTAGTTTAGCGCTGGTTAACACGAAGGTAGATTCTCAAAATCAATGTGACGGGGAGGCAGAAGAGAGAAAAACAATGTGTCAAAAGTGCGGAGTAGATAGGGTATGTGTGTGGACAGTTGGTGGGCGAGATGAGGAGAGGGGGGGGGGATGAATGTGAGGGAACCCGAAATTGAAACGGTGCCACTCTCGGTGAAAAAAGAGCGCAAAACAACATGAGTGCGCTCGTGCAGGCATCGTGAAAAATCTGACGGTGGTGCAATGCAGGCCAGAATTAGCCAACAAACCGAAGGATGCACCAGCAAGGGGGGAGATGGCTATCACACGGTCCTCCTCTCGCCGTTTGAAGCAGTCCAGTTGGTTCGTGAACGAATATCCATGACGGCACGAATTCAAAAAAGAAAGACAAAAACACACCAGCTTATCTCGGATTGAATGAGCGAGAGAAGCAATTCTACTTGGTCCCTTCTATTATCTATTTCCTTCCCTAATAATCTGCAATCTCAGTTTTCCCCCTCAAGGGTGAGTGCATCGTGGCTTCCCAAATTCCTCCGCTCGAAACACCTTGAGGAAGGAACTCCGACGATCGTGAGCCGGGGAAACCCCACCGCCACAGCCAACTGGCAGAATCTCTCAATAAGGGTCGCACCTGCGACTTCCTATCTCGTCTCGGGCAGTGCAGCGTACATACATACATAGCATAGCTGCATGTGGGCGTAGTTGACAGTGGCAAAGTCGCCAACCAAACCTGAGATTGCTTATGTCGCTTTAAGGGCTGTTTCTTCCCTCGCACGTTTCGCCCAGCAACGATGCCCAATGAAGGATCATGAGACTTTTTGTGACCAGACATCGGCCTCCTCGGAACTTAAATTTTTTTGTTCGTTCTGTTTGAATCCTGTAGCTGCAGCGGGGTGAGTACCGGCCGATTCCCTGCCAGATTCTTGAAGGAGGCCCGGATGTTTCCGTATCGTCTCACTAGCTATGCGCCCTGCTTGGCCACACTGTCTGGCATTCGCTACCTTTGTCGGGCATGCTCTTCACCCGTACCGGCCGGCCGTCTGGAGTTTTTCTCGGTGTGTCTGTGATCTCTATCCGATTTTAATTTTTTTTCCATCCTAAAGAATATCGCAACATTGTTGATTGTCGTCCACGGTCCGTTCTTTCCCCCGGCGGTTGAGAGGCCCGTAAGGAGGAAGCGGGATGGATCTCGGGTTCGCATATCGCTGTGTAACGAGCGGTTCACTGAGCTTGGCATATGTTCACAATTGTTCCTGGTTAAGTTTTGTATGATACGGCGCGATAGAAATGGTCTATGCCAGCTAGATGAATCGCTTCTATGGATGTAGGTTATGGTAGGGACCGCTCATTACCTACCGAGGTAGCCAAGACTGAGGTTTAAGAGCCTGAGTTTGTCTTACCTGGCTAGCTGTTAAGTTATCTCACCACGATGAATCCGTCCTTTATATGCTAAGGCCTTTCCCCGCGTGGTAGGTAAGGTTCTCGTCGGTGTCCAGCTCCTCCTCCGCTGTATATCGGCGGATAGCCTCATACTTGACTGGGGTTATTTCATCTTCTTCGTAATATCCTTTTCGGTGATGCTCTGCCCCTTGGCGACCGGGCCGGCATGATATTTCTAATAAAGGGGTGGATGTGAGGATCCTGGGGCGGGTGGGGCTCGTCGCGTTGCATTCGGGTGTGGATAAACCTATCAGACGATACGATGACCTTCCCCTCATTCCCACCAACACTATCAATCATCGTGAAGCAACGGCCGGAGGGATTCTCATATCCTAGACATTGAACACCATCTAGTGTGTTAGCATGGTATTCACGATGATATTTGCTGGAGACGGAGAATCCGGCCTTATTTTAGTTCACTGCGGGGATATATCCAATCATGACCTCCCAGAACTTCTTTTCAAACCAGCTTACCCCGGACTTCAGCCTCCGCTAATCGTTAGTTGAAGTCCGTCGGCTTTTAGCCAGTCCCTTTGAGGTATGTATCTCTCACCGGAACCACTGAACTGACGAAGCACGTGGATCGTGAAAAATATCAGGGTATTCTTCCACCCAAAACAGTCGCTGCAATTGGCGGAAATATTTCGTCCTGCCAATCAGGACTTTCTTTCTCCGTCTGGTTGCTCGCTCATTGCCGAGACTGCTCCCAAGGTTGACCCTCCTTCGATGTAGTGTTGGTTTTTTCTCTCCACCCCTTGGCAAAACAGGACACATCCTCGTGGTTGTGCGGTACAAATACCTGGCAGTCAATTTCAAGCGCTATCCCCCATCATCATTCACCGTTTGTGGTTTGTTTGAAGCCAGTATAGCAAAAGCCCAGTCCCTTGGCGTAGCGCACCGCTGAATAGACGAATTTCACGATGTATGATCTAGGGCTAGGGAAGTCCGTTTTGGTGTTTTATGGTCCTGGTTTTTCGACTCTTGTCGTCTATTTCTTAAGCCATATGCGTCGCTGCCTTCTAGTGCACGCTACAGAGTACCATGCCATCCTACTGGGCTGTGTCTGGCTAGTGGTGTAACCCCGTTGAAAGCCGTGGGTATCAAGGCATGTACAGTACTATGCAATGGATTGGATATCCTCCTTCCCTTCAGGATTGTTTGTATGCTTGCTCCGGAGGGTATCATCTTCGTGCCTTGCGTACCTTGCCTTGGCGTAGCGTATATCATCATATGTTGCAGTATACGAAGTTGGGGTATGTATCCTCTGGTCAAACTGGCGACAACAATAAATCCCAATATAGGATCTTCTCCTCCGCACTCTGCGTACGTGGAAATCGGCACGCCGACCACCCGGCCACCCATGTATTTGTTGGTCACTGATCTAATCTGTCTCACCATTTGACAATGACATGACCGTGCAGTCGGTCCATGTGCCGGCCGGGACTCCTCTCGTTCATCTTCAGCAGCGCCATCCATCTCGGCAGTCATTCGTCGAAAGGGAGACGGGCAAACCTTCCCCGGAATGTCCCCTCCTCGGCTCGCTAGGAACAATCAATGCCTTTGGATACCCACGGGGAAGTTCGTCTAGTTAATATAATGGATCGCGACAACTACCGACGACGACGGTGACCGAAAGCGTCTACCAACCGCAGCAGAAATACAAAGTGCAGACAATATATGGCGGTTATCGTCATCTCTCCTCCTTCGGACTCCCATTTTTCCGGAGAGGGTTTGAAAACCAACACAGCAATGACCCTCTTTTCTTCAGTCGTTCGTCCTTTAAGGCCCTTGTTTAGCTCCAAGTGCACGTTTCCCCCCCACAATCCTTAAAACCCTGGAATGTGTTGCTTTTCTCCAACCCTGATGAGATGCATTGGGTGCATACGGTAGGCAGGGCAGGTAGGGAATACCACCCCCGTAGTACTATACATAGTTAAGATGTAGTATGCAAAGCTACTGACTTACCTTTGTCCAAACTTCGTGCCCTTCCGAGACTGGATGGATATCATTTTTTCCCCCGATCAATCCCGCCAATAGGAGCTCTTCAACCTCTACCCCAGAGTCATAATTTCCAAGGAAGGTGACGAACTTCCATTCATCCTTCCTTTGTCTCCCGCCCCCCCCCCCAAATCCATTTCGTATTCCCCATCTTTCCATCTTTGGAGAAACCACTGCCACCCATTACAAGGTACAAGGGCATTCATCGCATACCCGGTAGAAGGGATACATTCGTACCGTATTAAGTGGGCTTTGCTTTGGTGATCTGGGAGGCGAGTCTACGGGGGGTTAATAAAAAGAAAAGAAATGTGGGATAATTAGGGGATCAACCTATGGTCCGTTCGCTGATGACAGATACACGACTAAGCCACGGAAACAATTGTGCCCTTTTGTGGCCTTTCTGTCGTGTCTACCTACATTCGTATGCCAACATCAACAGCATACCATCATATATGGACACTGAGTAGCGCTCCTTGGTCGGTAAATTAGATCAAGGAATGAATAGTACGATCCGTTAATCTCATTTCTTGCCACTCCAAAACAAAACAATTTAGGAGAAAACTGGAGGGTATTAGTTAATATTCGAGTCGTTAGACGGGATTTAATTGAGATGAAACTGTCTTCTAGAATATAGGCAATATGCTTTCTCCCGACACGATGTGTTATAGCGCGTGAGCGATCTGTTTCCTTCTTATACTCATGTAGAGGAATCAGGGACAGTGAAGCTCTGTGAGACAAACTACCACTCTGAGATATGACGGTGAAAATCGTGCCCATAAATTGGAAATGAGCCACCATAAATCGTGATCTACGTGGGACATGGAGGCAGAAATTCATGTTGTTTCTCGTCCTGGGAACTCTGTTCCTAACCGTAACTTAGTTCCTACGTATACTTTGACTAACACTCGCCGCATGGGGTGATGTTGTAGCAGTTGCTATTCTGTCGTGCCTCTTTGGGCCCACCCAGTTCCCCAGAGGTCAAGGAAAGGTTCGACTTGGGCATATTATTGCAATATACAAGCGGTTCAAGGCTGCTCTCTATTCCCTCAAAAGGCTGGTACCATGGGGGAAAGGAGAGGTAGGCTGTGGGCGCCACCGCTTGGAGACATGTCACCAATCCAGACCGATCTCCTCGTTTGAGAAAGCGGAGTCGAGAATGTCCAGGCCATTGCTTGCGTCGTATCTTGGTCTGGCTGGCTGTTGACGATATCGTGCTATCCCCAGTAGCTGGAGATTGATCGACGGACCAACAACTGTGCTGATTCATGTGCGTCGAGGTGCAGATGTACGTCCATTAGCAAACGACAAGAGGGCGAGGAGCAATCCCGGGGCATCCTCCCTCCCTGCCCTTGTCTCCTGATGGCGACGATTGTAAGTGGGACGGATTGTAATCAAGTGACTGGAAGGAAAAGCACGACGATGTGGGAGGGACAAAAAAGTAACATGCATCGTGGGAGCGCAATGTAGCATGGGCAAATTCCTGAAAATTGGGGTAGACACGACACACCGCTGCTGCCCGCTGCAGGACTATGGGAGACTACCAAGTAGCCGGATGCTGCTGGAGGCTGGCTGGTCTGCACGCATCGTGTATGTAGATGGTAGATGCCAATGCCTGATAGACAGCAAGACGGATGCCATCAGGAAAGGGAATAATCGAGAAGGAAAAAAGAACGCCACATTGCAAGTGCCTTCAATGTACCCCTGTATGGACAATGTTCGGCATGCAGTAGATGGCAGGGCCAGACGGGACTCTCAGGTCTGTCTCCACCAGAGGCACAGTACGTACATATTATCAGGTCCCTATCAGGCGGTACAAGAAGCGGCGAGTGCCAGGCCCGGGGTAAGTGCTGTAGAGGAGCGATTGCGGCGGGCGTGCTCTGACGATGGCGACACTGGTACGTACCGTATCCCGCCGAGATTTTGTCCGTTTGTGGCCTGGGCACAGCTAGGCTTTCGTCAACCCCGCGATTTTTCGACTCTGCTCATATGGAAAAGAATACCTGCCTCTAGCCCCTTCTTGTCCCTGCGCCTTGCACACTAATCCCCCTCCATTGCTGTCTGGTTTTAGCCCTTGGCGTGGTAGCTGTACATCTGGGAAATGGTGTGGGTGGGCGTGAGGCAAGGCGAAGATGGAAAAAAAAGGGAAAAAAAGTACACGATCTTTTCAACTCCCAACTCACCTGTAGTATGTACTGTATCTCCATCTCCACGAGGTCGGTCGCTCCCATCCCATCCACCACCACTACACCACACACACTCCCACCCCCTGTCCCATCCGCTTTCCCATCGTCCAACCCCATCCAAGCCATCCCTGAGTAGACCAAGACTTTGTTACATCCTTGACAAAGCCGTGGCCCAGGTGGGAGACATGCGAGTACGCTCACGAAGCGCGAAATCAAAATGGGGATGAATCGTCAAGAGACGTCCGTCGTATCGTGCCTTTTCACAACTTGGATACTACCCATGACATCCTAATTTTCCTTCCCCGCCTTCCATGTACTGTACTGTATGTCTGGAAACCCGTCTTGGTCCTTATTTTTAACGCCTGTCATCTCCGCTCTCCACCTCTCCACTTCTTTTTTTCTTTCTAGTTCTCGTGAAATACCCTCGGTGTGTTGTGCCAGCTTTTTTCTCTCAACCTCCTTTCTTCCCTCTTTCCCTCCCTCTCTTTGCTCCCCTCTTCTCCCTCACCCTACCCGGACCTCCCTATGTTATATTGTTAATACCTATTTCAATCCACAACAACCACAACAGTCCAACACAACTTCAACTCTCGTCATCTCCTGTTGGCGCTCAAAGAGCAACAATAAACTGCGAATTTGCTCAGACTCACGATTGATCCCTGGACAAGCCCTCGAGTAATCCCAGCTTATGACGTAGTTTTTCCGTGGCTTGGTCCCTCCGTCATCTCCCCAGTGAGCGAAATAAGAAGCTGCTTGTTGCTGAGCGTTTGGGTGGTGCAACAGTAAACAGGAAGTGTGCAGGTTCCATTCTCCACTATCCCAGAAACCCACCGTATCGCTTTGCCATACATTCCGCGAATTTCGAGTAGAGGCGATCATGCCTTTCTCCCCTACCTAGTCTTCAAGCATGTTGTTGTACACTAGATTAGCCTCTCCAAAGGTCCCAAAGCGCCGATCCAGAGCCGGTAGGTTCCCTCCTCGTCTTTGTTTATGTTGTGTAAACTCCCATTCCCAATGACCCAGCAGCCAATGGGTATTCCCTTGCGTGTTTCACCTATCCTAAGTTTTCCAGGGGAAATTCGCCCACTGGTCTCTTATTTCTTTTCGGTGTTTTGTCGAACATTATCTAACCGGATGAACTATCGGCTTTCATGCAGGCTGCACGTATTGGTAAGTACTGCATCTGAGATACCTCCTGAAGATTTTCAAGCAAACATCGTGCTGACAGCTATGGAATCTAAAGCAAAGAAAAGGTACGAAACAACTTTCCCACACAACGACCTTGCCTCAAGTGGATAGTCGAGGTGTCTAAACTAGCCGTTTGGGTAGCTTGAGTGTCCCACACCTCTCACCGCACTTGGATCCACCTTTTCCTAGATCTGTCACCCCCCCCCCCCCCACGGCTTCTACTAGTGAACGGACAAAACACATTGAAATGATGGGGGCAACGGGTATAAACTTACGAGCTATTGGCTAACATAATTATCCATACCGATAGAAAAAGAAATGCGACGAAGGGCGGCCGCAGTGCTCGCGTTGCGCCGAGCGCGGGCATAGCTGTATATACGAAGCTGTGAAACCGCGCCAGAGAAGAAAGAGGATCGACGGGCCTTCAACAACGTCTGCGTCCTCCTCGGCAGCTCCGACATCTGCCAGTACTGTATCAACTTCGGCATCCAGCTCCGTTGGCAAGATCACCAGGGTCCCAACCCAGTCCGCGAGCCCTGAGCAATGGTCCGAGGATCAGTATGAAGAAGAATCGGCGGGGTGTGGAGCTGAGAGCATTACCAGCGATATGGTCAGCCCCGTCGAGGGTTCCTTCGAGACAGGAAATATGTTTGCCTTTGATACGGGTTTGGATGTCCCCCTGACATCCCCGCTCGCTGCTGGCACGTTCGACTTCAGCAACACCGAGATGGGAGTAGACCGGTCTGATGAGAATGGGGAGGACGAGCCGCCACAGACAACCTCCGTTCCAGAGACTTCAATGGCCATGGTCTCGTCTACTTCTTCGTCGGACTCGCCGTACATTGCATCAAACCCCATTATGGACCTTCACTTTCCATGTTTCTTCGAGTTTGTGGATCGTCCAAATCGTCGTGCCTTGGTCGATCATTTCTGCAACGTTATGTCCCACCTCATCGTGTTTCGCGAGGAGCGGGGAAATCCTTTCCAGCAGCTCATCCTCCCGCTGTCGCACCGCAGCAAGCCTGTCATGAACGCGCTCTGTGCTCTCGCCAGCGCCCACCTCGAATACCGAGGTATTCAGAACCCCGAGAGTTCCATGCACTTCCACAACATGGCAATTCAAGGCCTCGCAAAGCTGATCGAGCACGACAACAAGTCAAATCGCAACGAGTTGCTTGCCGCTATAATACTGATGGTATACTACGAAGTGGTAAGTGAGAATGACATAAATTATGGAGGCGGCGGCATGGTCGGTATTACCTGGTACTGGTGCTGATATGGGTTTCCGATAGCTTGTGCAAAAGGGGCGGTCCAATATTATCGATGGGCACCTCAAGGGCGCGATGACCATCATCGACAGTGCTCCCACCGCGTCTGACCCCACCGGGATGTTTTTGGAGAGGGTAAGTCACCCATTTGCGTTTCGCCCTTGCCACACGCATTCCGGCAAGCCTAGCTTACTTAATGGTGACACAGGCGTTTCGGTTCTACGATGTCATTGCGGCGCTGTCTTTCGGAACGGCTCCTCTTTCCTCGGCCCCAGCAGCTGGTTATCTCGCCCCTTTCCCCCCAGTTGAAGACTCGGACCTGTCTGCTCTTAGCAATGTCGATACGCTCCTTGGTCTGGCAACTACCCTATGGCCCATGATGCACCGACTATCGACTTTGTTCTCTCTTAAGGCGGAATTGGAGAACGCTGTGGCTTCGAAGCAAAGCTCCAAGGCGGCTGTCATTCGAACGGAGCTCGAGACGACGGCGTCGACAATCGAGGTGGCCCTGAAGCAGTGGCAACCTGTTCTTCCACACGCGGTGGACTTGCCTGCTAAGGAGGAAGATATGACTGAAGAGCAAGCCCGTCTTCTCAGCGCCTTGAACAATGCCTTGGCATATCGGCACAGTGCACTTGTGTACTTGTACCGAACCGTCCACGGATATCCGCGAGGGCACCACCTGGTGCAGACACACGCGCATGTGTCGTTGACGCATTGCGTGGCAACTGTGTCCCATGCGGGGCCCATGGGTGCCCTACTATGGCCTCTCTTCGCTGCCGCGTGTGAGGCCATCAGCGACAGCGACAGGACTATGGCCCGCACATCATTCGCAGCCGTCGAGAGAAGGCAGGGAATGACTAATATTGGGAGGGCGTGGGAAATTGTCCAGGAGGTATGGAGGAGGGCAGACGCTCTGGCAACGACGCCGGGATCCCCAGGCCCGACATTCAGCGCAACGAAGGACAGAAGCGCTTCTCATTTGTGGAGGAGGGTTAGCCAGGATATGGGTGTAACGATCGTTTTTGGCTGAAGGTGCATTTCTCGTCAACGTTACAGGGTGTTTCGAACCGAGCCGGAGCATTGTTTTCCACTTGGACCTCGATTTTTGGGTTTTGCTTTCCCAGGTGGTACTATGCTTTTTGGGACATGATTAAGGACACGGGGAAAAACGGCCAGGCAAAACTTCTGTCAAAATTCGAAGTTCACGACCAAGAAATATACCCACAGGTCAAAGTCATCATTCAAGGCTCTGTGGGAAGAGCCGGCGCCCCGTGTTCGATGATATCTTTCCCTTCCACTTTCCACCGCACTTCATCCGCTACTAGGATGTGTATTTCTGTACCAACGGCAACGGGGACAATGATGGGCTTGGGTGACGTTGCTAAGGGTTACGGGTTTTGTTATCAGGTATTTGTCTTTTCGAACCGCGAGGAGGATCGTGACCATCCTGCCATGCTGCGCTGAATGTTGGAACAACCCAACCGATACAATCGGTTTATACGTTATTTAGTACACATACTATGCTAAATGTTAATATCTTGTGGTTCCATTAGATATCTATATTCGATACGCACCTGTACTAGGTGGAGTGATGCACCGGATGTACCATGAGGCAACTCATCTAGCGTTTCGATCTAATAGCTGGGCAAGGGTCCTACAGGGATCTATAGCGTGGGACTGGAATGGGAATGGGCCGCTAATGGATTGTTGTTTGAGACTCTGTTCTGGCCGGTTCTTATGCTTGGACGTTGGAAGTGCCTGGGGTGTGGAACCGGAACTTGGAGCTGAAGCGAGAATCTGGGCTTGCTAGGAAGTAAAGTCCTGCGGATCTGTTCCAAGGCGATGCTGGCACCATGTGTTTAGGCGGTCACGGTCCGGGATGTGTCACTCGTAACATGGCTAGAGCAAAATGTATGTAAAAAGAGCACCGTCTATTTAGCCTATGTCAGCGACGTTAAGAGCATGCAAGAATGAGGCTCTCGGTACTTGTGTCATGTCGTTTCTGGTAGAAATCCCCTGGTCGATGCGTTATGGATATGTGATATTTCGCCTCGGCGAGAGAGCTATCCCATGTGCGACAAGATCTTGATGGGCGTTCTGGTCTTCCTGCATGGAATCGCAGTTGAGTCCTTGGACCAGAGCAAGCGCAGTAAGGAAGGTCAACCGTGGGAGGTTCAGATGGAAGCGAGTCACCTGGTTCGGATAGAAAAAAGCAAAATCTCAACGCAAAATGAGACAAACACACAGCTGGGGGACGACGGGGAATAAAATTTGGGCACTCTTGCTTGGCTGTCGAACAGATATGACGGACGAGTGGTAAAATGACCTACAAGACGGTAGTGGGTGGATGAAGGGTGTCTACGAGAGCAAGTGGGCGGTATGACGAGGATATTGGTGAGGAGAAGAAAAAATGAAAATTTTCTGACACCTTCGAATATTGAGTATCGCAGGACATTGATGTGTTTGTGTTTAGGAAGGAAGACAGGCAGGCAGGCAGGCAGGCGTGTGTCAGGCGCGTAGGACAAGAACGACCAAACGGGTACAGTACACCCAATTCCGAGCAGGAACGACGGTGATGCAGTCCAAGATCGGAAAGAACAGAGGATCGTCAATTCTGGTGTAGAGTGTTGTGACGGGAAAGAGCTCGCGATTTCAAAAAGATATTGGATCAAGTGGGTGACGAATGCTCTTATATTGGTGTGATGAAGTTTAAATGGAGCATGGAGCACTAGCTAAATGGCTGGCCTATGTGGGATGGCCAAGAAGGACACATGTGTACTAACCAAGGTGTGCAAGCTCGGTGCCAAAATTTCGATCCGAGTTGACTTTATTTCTTCTGTGGTATAAGTTTGTGGTCAAGGATGGTGCAGACACACCGTTTATCCCGCGTGGAGTTTGTGTATACTACGACCTGGGGTTGCGCCAGAGGGGTGGGCGGTATCGGCCACTGCAGGCACGGCATATTGAAGACGCAAGTTAAAGCCCGTTGTAGTTTGTCGTAACCCTCGGTGAGCAACTGGCCCGTTTGGACTATCAAAAGCTACAATACCTCAAGTACCAGATCCCATACAAATGCCAGGTACCACGCGGGCCACTAGTAATAGTGCTAGCATCGACACTAACTCGGGGTCGTCTAGATCATGGATGCCATCAGATGTTTACAGCCGTTTACCACACCTGGCGCGCTTCTACATGTTCCAGATGTGTTCGCGGTATTCTCCCGCGGGGAATTGGCCCGACCATCCATCCTCGGAAGGCGTGGGTGGGGTGGTGCTTGCTTCCCTTGCATCATAGCATCCAACATCGAGACTGTTGCCCGCCGTGCGCCATCCACTTAGCAGAATAGAACGAAGGACGGAAGTCTGCCTGATAAATCTCCAAGCCAGGCTATGGACTGCTCTTTCTTGGCTTTTTTCCACACCAAACATTCGGCTGCGGATGAATATGCCAGGCAAAGTCTCATGTTGAGGAAGTGAGTGCCTCGCCCTGCTATTATGCCGCCTCAAGTTGCATATTCCCCCTCTCTTACTATTGCTCTCTCCGCATCCCACCCCCAACTGGATGTCGTCCGCTTTCCATCAACAGCTTCTTCCTCTTCCCTATCTTGTCCTTCTATTTCCGCGTAAATCCTATTCTTTCTCTTCCACATCGAGTTAATCCCTGCAGACGTGAACTCTCTCCCATTTTGGATTTGGCTCAAGGTGAGAGCCGTGGTGTCGGGTTCGGATAATAGTTGATAATAGTTCCATCTTCCCTCCCCCCTATCAAGGTCCTTCCACATTTTCATTTAGAACTTATTTCCCAACCTCCCACCTGCATACGCCTCCGGACGCGAATACAGCTCACCGTGCTGCTCTGCTTCTGCTCCATCACATAGCCGATCGATCGACTCACTGGTTTGGCTGGGCAATTTCTTGGCATCTTTCCCTGCCGGCCTGCCGCAGCTCCAGTGGAAGAATAATCTTTGGACCACACACCTCCACCATCTTCTTCACCTTTCCCCCCCTTCTATCTACATATCACCTACAGTTTGACTTCCAGATTCTTGCAACTTGATCGGGAAATGATTCAATAATTCCCCGCAGGTTGCAGCCTAAGTAACACTGCCCGAACTCGCCATGTGGTTGGGGCCTTGTTGAGAGCTCCGCAAAAGCTACCGATTCTTGCACCATGATTAGGGCCACTCCTGAGCATCCAACAACACAATCCGGAGAGCTCGGGGGAAAATACAGCACACCATGGCGACCCTGATGAGCGGCCATCTCCCGCCTCCCAAACAGATACGCTTCGTCAATAACCAGGGCCAGCCTCCATCTAAACGCCGAAGAATAAACGCTGCGTAAGCTTCCGCACCTTCCTTGTCTCGAACCTGTTGTCTTGTTAGGCCTGGTGGTACTGTTCCGGGTGGGCGGAGCCTTTTGCCGGTCGGTCGGGCCACAGCGGTGGGTTGGATTGAAGGCACATTGTGGGGATCCCCGCGCTGACTTTTGCGCAACTGTTCTTCCTCCACAGCTGCCTTACCTGCCGCAAACGAAAAACACGATGTGCTGGTGAGCGCCCGACATGCTCAACATGTGTAAAAAATGGGCACGTCTGCCAAGGATACTCTGAGGTGGTTGAAAAGAAGAAGGAAGCGGGAAATAAAATCAAGGAAGAAGATGGCAATCAACAACGCGGCATGACTATCTTCCGCCACGGCGGAAACCGTGACGAGCGCGACCATGACGACGATGATTGCGGCGAATACGATGATAACGACGATGATCGACGACACTGGAAGGGAAGAAGCAGGGGCAGGACCTTTACATTTAGTGAGCATGGTGCCGGCGCCGCCTCCAACCAGGTGTTAGTTGAGTCCGCCATCCGCAATCCGTCTACTTTGATTGTGCGACCGAAGCAAGAGTGGGATGAAAAAGGGGAATATGTCGGACACGGCGATAGCAGTGCTCCATCGGCTCGAAGGAGGAGTAGCTACTCTGCGCATGCTCCGCTGGACGACCAACCTGGTGGACCTCGCGGACACCCTCCCGAACCAATGCATCTGGAAAGCCATCGGGTTCCGTTCTTTAGGTACTTTGGACCTACCGCCATCGTTCCGGGATTCAAACAGATGGTGGTGTCAGTCAAGGACCGAAAGCGTAGCTTAACCGGGATGATGCCGTTAACATCTCCAGGATCCCTGCCGTCCTACAGCTCCATGGGACGTCGTGGATCTCAGGCAGAGAGCGACCTTGGTTCACTCGAAAACTTGCCGGTCTACGACCCTAATGATCCAAGTCCGTTGCATCCTCTAATAGAAGACCTGGTAAAGCTCTTCTTTCTACACCTCGGTGCCAATTTCCCCTTCTGGAAGGAGGACAAATTCCTCCGCCTAGTTCAGGAGAAAAGAGTCGAGCCTATACTGGTGGACTCTGTGTGTGCTCTAGCTGCAAGATACTCGGATCTATCCGTCTTTACTATTCTCAAAAACGGCCGCCTCAAGAAGTGGAAGTACGGGACTATCTTTGCCCAGCGTGCCAAGGAACGTATTCCCGACTTGTTTGCTGTTTCTGCCGTTGCAACTGTCCAAGCCTTTCTTCTGCTTGCATACGAAGCCTTTGGCGCAAACCAGGACAGCGCACTGTGGATGTATCTTGGCTGTGCCATCCGAATGGCCGTGGACTTGGGTCTTCCCAAACTCATCGGTGTCAAGTATCAAGGAGAAAAGGACCCCTGGAATGCTAGGACTGTTCGCAGGTGCAGCGACGAAGCACTGCCCGAGAAGAAGGATGACGAAATCCTGACTCCCGAGGAACAACTTGAGGTGGAAAAAGAGCGCATTGATACTGTCTGGTCTATTCTTGTGTTGGACCGGGCCGTGTCCGCGGGGACAGGAAGGCTAATAACGCTCAAAGGTGACGATATTGAGCTGCCTTTGCCCGAACAAATCGAGAACTCGAGCTGGCCGGATCCGTACCCTCCATTCGTTCAGATTCTCCACTTGTATGGCCGAGCATTGGATGTGTTGAACAACATCATGCATCCGAAGGATCTAACACAGGAGACCACCAGACGCCTCGTCAAGATGGAGTCTGACCTGACCCAAATCTACCACAAGCAAGATCCCCGGCTACGGTTCGATGTCAATAACTTCAGCGAGCATGTCAGACTCCGCCAGGGCCCGGCGTTCATTCTACTTCATCTGTGGTTCCACGCGCTTATCATCATCTTGCATCAACCTACACTATTAAAACCATTTCGCAATACACGAATGCACCAGTTGGCCCCTAAGAGCCGGGAGTTGGCCATGTCAAGCGCCAAAACCATTGCCGACATATTGGCATTCTCAGATCTCATCGATACGCACAGCTTCATTGGAATCCCTTTCACCTCTCAACCCATGTATATCGCAGCATGTGCATTTCTCATGGAGTCGGAGTCGACATCCTCTCAGCCGGCTTCTCGAGAGACGTCACCACCATCGACAGACTTTAGGATGCGAGCAAGCGGTTCTGATTCGCACCCTATAAAGTCGCATTCGCTGTTGGTATCGAAAGCCAACGACAATTACAAGAGGTGCTACAGCTCACTGGGAAAGCTCAACGAGTATTGGGGTGGGGTTAAATACATCCTGACCGCATTGGATCAAAAGTCGAAGGGAATTTGGGACTGCGAAACGTACACGCTAGAAGAATACGAGAGCACGAAGTTGCCGCGACGAGGCTCTAGCGGCCGATTACCTCGCTTCGACCCTCACTTGTCACCCCGAGATCCCGCCGTTGCATACTCGCTAACCGGTACAACGAACTCACCAAACCCCAGCGTGACTCGCCTATTATTCCAAAGCGTGAGTCGTGCCACCCCTCAGCCACCGATAGCCCAACCCGCCCCAATTTCAGCCCCGGCACCTGTGTCTGCCCAAACCCCACCTGGAAACATGATATACGACCCCATCAGGCAGAGCTTGCCAGACCCACGCTCCGTTGCCATGTTCCCGCCGGCATACCCGCAGCCGGCCACCTCTGCCGTGCGGCACTCCATTCACCACCAGCCCAAACCACACCGTTTGTCGACATCCTCGATTACTAGTATGCAGAGCCAGTCGAGCAGCAATGTGCACTCTTCGTCACAGATGCGATACGAGAGCACTATTGTGGAGGATATGAACGTGTGTCCCGATGTAAAGATGCAGCTTCTTGGAAGTCTTTCTGGGGGCGGGGGCACCTCCCAGCCAACACCTCATCACACTTTCACACCTTCCTCGCAGCACTCACAGTCGTCACCGTATGGTGCGTCGCCGCCCATCATGCATGGATCTCCTGCCAGCACGCATAACACAGTAGATCATCACATGAGGCAACAACCGCATCCCCATGCCCTTTCCCATAGCAGTGCGAGTGGGACCGGAAGCAATCCTAATTCTGCAACAGCAGCAGCGGCAGCGGGGGTATCGCCAGCAACACCTGGTGCAGGACCCGGGACTCCAAATCTTGGGGCAGGTCCAGGGCCAGACTTTGCCCAGAGCGGACTGGCCTCTGGTTCCTACTACATGGTGGGAGGAACAACAGGCCCTTTGACGGGAACGACGGATATCTTGTCGTTTGACTGTCAGGAGGTGGATATCAGCTCACTTGCTCTTCCGGGAGGCGACATGAGCTCGTGGTATCTTCCGAACGAGGTTGTGGGATATTTAGAGGCTGGGGGTGGTGCTGGTGCCGGCTGAGGGAAGCCGTGGGTGCATTGGCACGGCGGAGCGACTGGCGATGAACTTGGGCAATGCCTCCATCCCTGGGTTGCCGCCTCAGTTTAGATTTCTTTCTTCATTACCTTTCAGGGTGCGTTGCATTTATTTTGCTATTTGGTACTTGGATATACCCCGAAAGTTGCGGTTGCTGGGATTTGTTTAATTGGGTATTAGTCACCGGACCATGTTTGACGAGGGAAGCTATGGAACTATTTCGAGGGGTGGTCATGAAAACACCGAGCCCATGTCCTTAAACACGTAAGAGCTTTTATATAGACGACTCCATCTTGATGGTTGGAAGATGGGCTTCCGATCATGCCCACAGATATGCCATGGTACGATATACTATGAAGAGAGGCTGGAGCAGCTCATTTCACTTTGCACATACGTGGGTAAGGTTATAGAATACCAAGAGTATTATTGACCGTGGCAATAGCCCGCGGGAAAATGCTAGAAATGCCAGGAATGGAAACTCTGTTTCTTTGATGGTGTGTTGATGGTTGAAGCTAAAAGCAGCAGGCAAGCACTACGAGAGAGGCGAGGCCTGAAGTCCTCTGAAGTGAGTGGCGAAACGGAGGTGAAGCGGCCCGCTGAAACAAAGAGAAGTTATTGCTGAAATGTTGAAACACAATGCATACCTACATACCTAAGCACCTAGGTGGGTACTGCGTGGTGCTGATAGACCAAACGGGGCTGCGACGGAAGGGCCTATGTCAGCAGCATCTCTGTTTATGGCTTGTACTGTGTAGGTATGTAGGTCTGCATGTCTTTATTTCGCGGGGGGGAAATCCTTGGGGGTATAAGACTATTTGCTAGGTGGATGGATGGATGGATGTAAGTACACTTGGAGAGGGGGGGGGTGCGTACTGGATTATTAGTATGTTAATATGCTGATGCTTGGGTATCTCTAGGATGAAAGGGGGGGGGGAGGCAGATAGGGCCATTATTGTGGATTTGGCAGTGAGAAGTCGTAGAGAAATACAAGACTGGGATATAGGCATGGAGTGATGGGAGAGTACTGGGAAATGTAGGAGTCTATGTTTTGCGAGCAGTGCTGTTTAGTTGTATTTGGCATTGACAGCAACAGGCTATCGATATGGGACGTCGAAGAACTTTGGGGCTTAATACCACGGCAACATTGGCCGACCTTGTGGGTGGATAAAATGATTGGAGGTTGGAGGGGTATTGAGCGGGGAGTTTCGTGGAGGGTGTGTGGAGCGAGAAGGAGAAGGGGGTGGAAGGAGAAGATAGAAGTGCGCGGGGCTGATTGGCTAGTGAGGTTCAGGTTGGGGCTAATTTGAGAGAGTGGCAAATAAGAAAAAGAGACTGTCTGATTCTACTGGGAAGTTAATAGTAGGTAAAATGGCAATGATTACATCTTGGTATCTTGGGAAGGGCGATCGAGGAGAAGAAGCAGGTACGTGGGGTTAAGACATTGCATGGTGCATATCTAAGCATGCTATCAGGCAATACTCAAATCATGATGCCCAGTGAAAATGAGACTGGATATTGCAATACAAGACGGAGAAAGGAGACAAAGTCAGTGGCAGGTTATCAGGACAGTGTGGCATGTCTCTTGAGTTGTCAGGGGTACATGGGAGGGACGGAAATACTAGGCAACGCATCCCCACGAATAATATTTATATTTAAATCTTGTTGTGTAGTGCTCGTACATTGGTATCGTCTTGTGATGCGTCCTCTAGACCACTATTAGCTGAAACCTACTACTTGGCTGCTCCAACGTTATGGGCAATATTCGTTTTCATTGCAGCTGAGAGACGGCACGAGGAATATTTACAGGTGTTTGTAAGCGCGATTACGAGGGATAAACAACCCTGATTGAAGGGCGAAATCGTCGGACCCTTGAGCGAACACATGATGGGGTTTTGTCGCCGACGCGTTAGGGGACACACGACGGGCTATGAAGCGTTGGAATAAAATAGGACCAAGGTAAGACCCGACTGTGTGACGGAAAGGAGGAGGGAAGGGAACCCCCTCGAACGCCGGAGCAATTTAAGATGAGATGTAAAACAACAGGAAAGCAGATGATGAGTGCCCCGAGAACTAGTACTGGGGACCCGGAGTGGTACTCATCCGTATGTTAGTTCCTTTGAAATTTTCTTGGTGTTGCGATGGCGTGGGGCTGGTGGCAGATCCCTGCCACTTGGTACTACCACTATACGCTCGGATTGCTAGTATGCCTTCGCGGCTCGGACTATACGTCCGCAGCACAAACTCTAAGCACCTACCTGGTGGCTGAAGCCGGGGGGTGATACAAATCACGTGTATGACTATACTCGTGTCACTTTCTTGTTATAGGCATTCTTTCTATCCCTGATGGTTAACAGCTCGTGCAGGGCCTCCCGCGGTGTTTGATAGACAATATTTGCCCCACACCCATGGTCTTTCCGTGTCACCGAGGCTACAAGTCTTCTAGCTCCAGGAAGTAGGTATATTGGCTGGCGAGCTTGATGGAATACCGGTAGCGTCTTATATTTCTCACCCTGCAACGTCTTTGGGCCTCGTTCCATCTCCGCTTGATACTTGAGGGAGGCTAGGTCGCCGTAAGTTGTTCTGAGTTTGGAAGCATGTCTGAACCTGATGCATGCGGTTATCAACTGTCCATCCACAGCTAACCCCGGAGGGGCGAAGGTTTTGAGTGGCGAAAATGCCAGTCATGCTCACCATGACCTGGGAGTACCCTGCGGCTCGGTGGGTGGAATAGGATGGCGGTGAGCTGAGTGTCATAGAATCTACTGATGCTTGTGGCCAGCAAAGAGTGTTCGCATAGAACTGGTTGGTCGGTATCGCTTCCGCTTAGACGGTGAACCAAATCGATCTCGCGGGGAAATGTGTGGAATGTCTGAAACATGCAGTACATGATGAAACTTTGCCTATATTGATGCTGACTACAACAGATCTTATAGGCTTAATGGCTTGTTGGGTCAGTGAGCTAGAGAAACAATCAAGACACAAGATATGGAGCTTCAAGTAGATAAAGCGTCATCTGCCGGAGCGCAATGAGGAGGTGTGCCAAGGCATCGCCTGTTGTTCGACAGCCATGATCAAGAAAATAGGAAACAAGTCCAAACACCGAATTACCTAAATGGAAATATCGTTCCAGCTTAACTGAAAATCGCCGTGCAAATATGACAGCTGTAGGTGTTTGGGACTCACATACAGTAGCTGTCTCGTGTATTCCTCAAGACGGGCTGTGGCTCGGTGTGTGTGGCCCCCATGTGGTGTTTCCCGATTCGTGGGATCACCTCCAGGACCATAACAGGGCTCACTCCGATCGCGCCCGGCAATCGCACCCGGGTTCGGAGATAACCGCTGGCCCCTGGTTCGAAGGTTCCGGAGGCTCCTCCATATGTATTTTGGTCGGTCGTCAGCAGGACGACGTTTTGTGCCACGCGAGTAGAAATCCTGCTGGGCGAATCGAATCTTCTCAATTGAATGGAGAAATTGATTACTTTCATGTCATCATATCTTTTCGACAGTTGATAAGCGGGCTAGCCAAGTCAAAGCTCATTGTGCCATGCTTTACTATCAACACCTGTACCTGGCGGGCGTTAATAACGTTTGCCCCCCGCCGCCCCACCCCCAGGGAGGTCATCGACAAAGGGGCGAGCGGGTCTAGGAAGAGATATAACTGGCCAAGGAGATACTGTAGTATAGAAGGTAAATTGCTACAAGTTGCAAGCAATGTCGCGCCTTTCTGCCGAGTTTCAATCGTTGATGACGATTTGCCCAGCCTCTCTTATTCTCGTCTCGGTCACTCAAAGAAGGGCACCCTTGTGTGGAATCAGGAGGGCAAGGTGGGCTTTCCGGATGGTGACTGATTCCAGGGAGCACGCACGCAGTTGCGTCTTGATGGCGCGATTAGTTTCGTCCAACTTTTTTTGTTTTCATGTCCTCTTGTCTGACCGGTATGCTGGGATGTGCTAGGTACTCCTTGTCAATACAAGACTACATACGCAGATGTATGTTATTGTTCGTTTGGTAGCTTTTGGGATTTGGCCGTTGTCATTCGACCAGCTGACCAAGTGTGATACAAGGAACGAAGCTGGGGGAGCTGGTGGCTTGGATGGGCGGAGCGAAAAAAGGAAATAAAAAAAAATGAATTTGACTGTGAGTTGGGCAGCGGAAGGAATATGTTGTTCTGCATTAGTCCAGCTGCCCGGCAGCAATTTGGACGATAGATAGACGCCCGAAAGAATATAAGGTTTGTTTAGAAACAAGGCGGAAGGGAGGGGGGAGGGGGAAGAGTTGGACTCACCGAAAATTGTAGCACAGTGTGCGGACGCCAACTCGACGTCAGCCATGATCTCGGAAGTAGCACATCGTATCAGTGGCTGCATCTCAGGTGACCAGAAACGGAAGAGTGTTTTTCACGAGGCTTTGGGCTCTTTTTTCTTTCTTTTTTTGCTTGTCGCCGGGGGCGGTGTCGGGGTTCATGTCAAAATCTTAGCTGGGGTGGCAAATCACTCGAAACCTGAGAGCTTTCGAGTTCGCCGACTTTCGTTCTCCAGACCAGCATTGCCGGCGGCACAGTAACGTAGGGGATTTTTAGGTTTTCCCTTGCACCGCACTAATTGAATGCATCATGCGGACTTCTACGCCAGCCAGCGCGAGAAAACCAGGGAGGGACCGAAATTGCCAGTAAAAAGTATTCTGTAGCGTGGGGGCGGAAGGGTAGGCAATGGTGGATGGAAAGCTCTACGCTGTACGTACTCCCTCACCAAGTTCTAAGAACCATTTTAGAACATTACAAGAAAACTGCCCTCCACCAAGGAGCTGGCCTTCCCAGTATGGTGAACCTTCCCTCGAGGCAAAAGAAGTTAACGACAAGCAGAAAGGAACGGGTGGGTGGATTTGATGCTCTTCCCTGGGATGACGAACAGCTTTCTCACCTCGAGAACCGGAGGCTTCGAGAATTTCTAAACCCTTTCCCGGAGAAGAACACTCCCGACGCCACGAAAGTGTCCGTGCCATTTATGAGCACTTGCAATCATGGGTCGCGAAACGAAGCGATGAAGACGCAATCGCCAGAGACAAGGAAAAGTAAATAGAAGGGGAGGGGAGGCGAGAACACCCCGAGCCGGAGGTGCAGAGCCGCATCGTTTCCAGCATCTCTCTGGCACTATAGCCCGTGACCGCCTAGACATAAATCTTTCTGGTCTGACCGCGCACTTGAAAATGGGGAACCTGGCCTATCTCGGAAAGAGGCGAATGCTTGGTCAATCCCTCAGCTAGATGGAGACATCTGAGGTGGTCTACATAGTACTTCCTAATATCACGGTTCCTTGTCTCGGTGGCGCTCGAGGCGATAGGTCGCTGCTCGAGTCTGTCATACTGGCGTGAGACCGAGGGTGATAGCATTTGCAGGATCACGTACTCTCCGCGCGACACCCACGGCAAAGTCGGGCGAATCTGCAGTCTGCCTCTGGGATCGACAATAAATGTTTGTTCTCAAGGTTCACGGACATCGTTGCAGCCGGGGTGGATAGGCAGAAGCTCGGTGGGATTATTCACATCCTATAGCAGGAGTTCTTCTCCACACATCCATGCACGATGCAAGTGGGCGGTGTCGTGGTACCTGCAGGGCAGTTTGGTTTTGGACACACACATAACTCATCGTCACCTTTGGTTGGTGGGCCAGGTGCAGAGCCAAGTGGTGGTAGTTACATATGCTCCCAAAGTGCAGTTGTCCTTGATAAAGGAATCCACGGTGTTATGTGACGCACGGCGAGTGCCCAAACAGGGCCTGGTGACTCGAAAGAAAAGTTCAGCAATTAGAGAGCTGACAAAACAGTGGAAAACGGATAGCCGGTGTTTAATGGCAGAGGGTCACTCAGCTTTCATACGGTGCAATGTAGAAAAAAGAGGCTAGCCAACTCAACTCGCCTAAAGATGCCTCGAGTTAGGCAAGTAAATGGATAGGGTTTCTTGATCCAACCGAAGGCCAAAGCGTGCTGAAATATGTATGTCCTGAGATGACAGATGCCAACCCATGTTGACTGGCGTCTGTATTTACAAGGGCCTTGCATCCTGAGCAGCGCCAGTGTTGGCCGCAGACCTTACAAGATACAACAACACAGCTACACAGGGCCGGAATCTAGAATACTACTGTAGTAGCATATCCCTCCGACAGTAGGTCATATTTCAATTTTGCCAGCGGGAGGTTGGGGGGCTCCCCCTTTCATCAGTAGTGTCCATCGAAATTTAAGGCTACAGTCACCTATCTGCTTCCGGCTTTCCGTTATGCGTCTGGCCATGATATTCGAGCGACCTGGAGGCACAAGAACGTGAGAATGAAATGAGTGGGAAATTGAAGCAATATCGCCGAACAGTATCTCGAGAAAAGATGTGGGACTGCTTGTTCTTTTTTCTTTTCTTTTTCTTAGCAAGGTTGTTGGGTGGTGTGGGTTGCGGGGTGGAGAGTTAGGGGCCCTAGTAGCGGTAGAGACGCCATCGTATTCCGGGGGGGCTTCTCCCGATTGCCACAATGTTTTGCTTATGATGATCGTGGCAGGAAACGAGCGGGTTGCTTCTAGTTCCGAGGCTAGAGTGAGACGTGGTGAAAACTGAATCTTCCTTTTTCGTTTCCTAGAACCGGTTGGGAATAAGCGTGCAGCTTGTTTTAGTTGAGAGAATGCTGAAGAAATTGTTATTTAGCGTTGAAACATGGAAAACTGCGCCCAGAAAGTCAAAATTTTCGATATTCCGCCTTTAGTGCCTTCTATCCAGGTTGCCGTCGCCTTCATGTTGGCGGTTCTTGCTCCACCGTTGTGAAAACCGTGGCTGGAGTGGAAAGCACGAAGCAAGGAAGGAAAAGCCTAGTTTTGTTCATTGGGTGGGTCCTTCCCACCAAGACACGGTGGGAGTTGTTCCTGCCTTAGGAGCTATTAGTGGGCAAGAGCATCGGCTCTCACTGAAAGCCAGTTATCGATCGCACAGCAGAGCCTGTCTCTCGTGGGCATGCAGCCCGAACGGAAAAGATTCACATGAGACCAATGCATTTCATTAATTGCCTTTGCGAGGAAATGAAGTGGAGAAGAGTTGGAAACATTATATTGAAAATCGACGCAAATCAAATGTCGACCCCCCCCCCCCCGCCGATTGTGATGCTGTCTTGTCTATCGGTGTCGTGCAGTATTCCGTCGAACCAGCGCACTGTTGGCCGTGATGCAGTGAGCCCGATGTTGCAAAACTCACGATGTCATCCATGACCAGCAGTCAGTCCGTCCGTCCGCTAAATGCGATCTCGTGCCGTCGCTCCCATGGGTTTGGGATCCACGACGCCGTCGCAGCGGATAGCTCCGCGCTGGTTGGGGTAAATGACAAAGATCCATCCACCCATGGGTAGCGCGCAAGAAAAATCTCGCTTGACACTGATACAGCCCGGTACATGCCTAAATCAAACCTTATTTCCACCCACCATCCAACAAAAGTAAAACAAGAAAAGACAATCGCCCGAGTCTTTTATAGCAGTTGAACCAAGAAATAACGAGGTAGGTAAATGTGGACATGAAGGATTACGGGAAACTAGCATATGGTAGATTTTTTTTTTCCCCTTGCCCCCGGTGGAGAGGTTTCAAGAACTGAACTCGAGCAAGGTGTGGAAGGAAGAAAAAAAAGGTGTGAATGGGTGTCGCTGGGTTGCGCGGTTGTCATGTTGAAGATGTTTCAATCATCGTGAGGCTAGCAGCCATGTTATTTCGAGGTGAATAGTGATGGAAGGCCGGCTGGGTCAGGGGTAGCAGCCCCTGTAGCGGCGGAGTCGAGGTCTGACCCAACTGGCTGAATCCATGGTTGCTGGGTCCCGAAAAATGTATGGTTAGCTGACGGTTTATACGCATTTTTGCCCCTGTCACTACGGTAGTTGTTTCCTCGGGGGAGGAGCGGAAGGGGGGTTTGGAACTTACCGGCCTGTATTTGGTGAAGAGGGAAGCTGGTCGGTCTGTCAAACGGTGAAAAGGGCTGCCGACTGTCTTCAATCTTGCACACCATTACTGCCCACGCCAACCGCACCAGCACCACGCACGACATCCCAAGCTTGTTCGAACATTTGGATGGCTTCTTTGGCGTCCTCTTGTCTAGTGGTGGGCTGCTTTTGGTCCCAGAGATTGATAGACCCAGTTTGCCTGTCTTTTTCGCTGGCAAACCTACCTAGCTGCGCCGAGCTTGGTTTCTGGCTAGGAGCAATGTGGTTTTGATTATTGTTCATGCTTGTGGTTTGTCTGGTATAAAGAACAGACACTGTGAAGAACTGGTATCGAGGGTATGTTCCGAAAGATGAAGCTGGATCGGAGGCAGGTTTGGTGGGTATAACAGTGGGAGTGTGAGTGGGTGTGATGGGAACTATGGCAAAAGTATGTATGGCTCGCCTGGAGTGGTGATGGGGCAGTACTACGGAGGGTAGGTATAAAAGGATAATAGAGTATTTAGCGAGGTCGCCAGAGAAGGGGGGTTTAAAGACAACTTAAGGGATAATGGAGTACTTCTGATTATCAACTTTGTCGACGCTGTGAGGGCAAAGGAAAGTAAAAGTGGACGGGGAGAAACTATCTTATATCCCCAGAGAATAAAAAACTCGAGAGAATCCAATAACAAATAAGTGTGAGCCTATAGGGTCGGGAGTGTAGTGGAAGTAACTCCCCTCCTTCCCTGGTACTACGAAGGGAAATGAATATTATGTGGTGTGTAACGGGATGCTGGAGCGTCCATCCTCACTTAGCACCGCCGCACACCATGGTGTAAATACGGGATGGAAGTGTTGGACAGGGATGTGTGGAGTTTGCTCTCAGCGTTCCTGGTTCCCCGAACCTTTCTCATGGTGGTTGGGCCAAGTCTTGGGACTTCGAACCCAGGCTGTGGGTCCCTTTCTCTCTCTAGTCAATCAAGATCGGCGACGAAACTCACCTAACTGCCCCATCCGAGCTAGATAGAAAAGCTTAAGAGAGAGAAAAAAGGCCAAGCAGAAAAGAGCTGGACAAGGGACGAGAGAGGGCGCAAGGTGGGCGACAGCTAAAATTAAACGAACCAAGCAGGTTAACCCCTAGCTCAGACTGATACCTGTGCATTCATGATAAGGGCGTTCTCGTGCCCTCTCGTGCCTAGCAGCCTGTGCGAGAGCGAGACACCAATGTTGGAGGGCGCGGAGAGGGACGAAAGGCAAAGGTGCCATCAACCGGCCATCTACAGCCAACTTCTCCCAAAAATGAGCATGAAGCCTAGCCCCATTTGGTAGTACTTTCGATGCCGCCGCTTTCCCCAATATGGTACTGTAGGCAGTTCTAGCCCAGGCGTTTCGGATGGCACTGTCCCGGAGACAGCACCTGTGGTCTAGCCCCGTTTGGTATTTCCTGAGTTGCTATCATATGGTACCATATTGGGTTCAAGCCCAGTCGATGCAAGTTTCTAAGAATGATCTCGTCATCAGTCTCTCTTCTCCGCTCTCCGGATAACTGCCAACGCATCAATCCCTTCCACACTCGTCTATTTTTAAACAACTTATTCCACCTGCTGCCTGCGACATGCACCGGGAGACGAGGGCGCTGTTGGCTTGCGCTGTTGTCTGGGATGCTTGGACCGACGCCTACCCCTTTCAAGTAAGCTGAATACAAGTTTTGGCTGGCGGACTATGGTGCAACGTCAAGTCTACACTGAGCCACTGTAAACTCGGGCTTCCTGTTTGAAATTCGTGGTATGGACTCGACCATGGAATGGTACTAATAAGCAAGACGACACTCCTCACCATAGGTGCTTGGGGTCCGTGCCAGCGCCACAATCGTGGCTGTCCGTATCAGGGCGTCCAAGCTCTCTCCGCCGCTGTCCGAATTGACCGGCACAGTGTAGCGCGTGGTGCCCAGAAAAGATGTTTCTTTTTCGTAATATCCCCAGCTTGCAATGCCGCGAGTTCGTACGGGGCAGTTGAATACCGCCAAAGCTCCTAGCTGATTGGTGGCATGATGGAAGAGGGAAGGCTTACCAGCCATTGGTCTAGAAGCTCCGCCCATTTGCAGTTGGCTGATAGGCCAGGCGCCTTCTTGGTCCATTGACTGGCGGTCCTACAATGTGTGCGTGCATGGTGGATGAGTGAGACTGAACAAATGACGGTTGGCGATGCCTAGGACTCGATCTTGTCCTCTGGCGTTCAACTATTACAGACTTCGTACTATGCATGTCTCTTATGAATGTAACGAAAAATGCCAATATTCATCCGATTTTATTGAACTCTCTTTGCCGCCGTGCGGAAATGGTGGTAAACTGTGGCGCCTGGAGGCGCTATCATCCAACATTTTACTATGTAAACTGGCTTTATGGGCAGCCTGCTGGCTGGGGTAGAGAAGAGGGGGAAAAAAGAAAAAAAGAGAGAGAAGGAAAAGAGAAAGAAAAAATGGGCACCAATATCCAGTCCAGAAGCAAATTTGAAACATTCGCGGCAGACTGTGGAGTCTGGATGACAGCCCGTGCCGTCGAACAGCAAACTGCCGACACAACACACGCCCGCACTTCGTACCGTACTGTGCGGGCCAGTTGATGATCCTCTACGTGAAAGGCCTATTAAATGCGCACAGTATACCTTCGAACTTGGGCAAGGGCCCTTAGAATGGTGACTGGACGACTCGAACATGGGCTATCCTGGCATCTGGCGGGTTGGGAATAGTATTTCTTTCTGTCAACAACGTCGCGGCACACTTTCACCATCCAAGCCGTCCCAACCAAGCCGATATATGTACATACCCTGTGAGAGAGTAGTGGAGGGCAAGTTGGGTAGAGACAGGCTAGGTGATGAGGGGCGGTGTATGGAGTTTGATTATCCAGGGTATTATCAGCATTGATTTCTAGCCATCAAAAGTGAGGGGGAAACATGAAAAAAAAAAAAAAAAAAAAAAACCTCCTACATAGCTTGACCATTTCGGGGCTCATTTGGGAATAATTTCGCGTACCAGCTGTTGGTGTACAAGGGTCTGGAATAGTTCATCGCCTGAGGGTGGAAACGTACGAGGGTACTTGCCCTGCCAGGGATCAGGGAACGGTTTATCTGTCCGAATCACAGTCTATTTTGTTGATGGATGAGTAATTCTTCCTCATGCATGCGGTTTCCCGCCATCAACCGGCTGGACGCATTGAAACTTTGTATTATGACTTACTAGCCATCAACTACCTGCCTCGGGAGCAGCAAGCAGTCTTGACAAGCAATCTTAACAAGCAACGCTAGTCTACTCAATGGTGCTCCGACGGGTGGTACACACCCTCGACACCTCTGCGCACCCACATGGGGTGGTGATATCTTGGTGGATTAATAAGTTGTATAAAATCTATCAATACATAAAACCGCCTTTGTTTTTCTTTCCCTTTTTTGCTTTTTTAAAAAAGGAAAAACCCATACTTCACATCACCTTTTTTTATGCTTTTTCTTTCTTCTTTTTAAAGTGTGGGTGGGAGTGTGACCGCGCCCTGTACGAGGAGCGGCAAGACGTTGGCAGCTGGCCGGTTGTGGTGTAGGCTAGCAAAAAGGCTACGCAAGGCAACGGCGGCCTAGGTTCCGGTTTTATTTCATTTTCATTTCTTAATGCTTTACTGATGGTCGTAACAAGATCGCTGGGTCGAATGAAACTGCGGGCTTGCTTTCACAGATGGCCCCACCGGCCTATACGGGAGGATCACAGTCAATAGCAAATGATGTTCTTTTGCAATCATGAACATGATTTTAGTTCTGCTTTCTTGATGAGTCTAGCCCTACGAGTGCTAGATGCCAGGTCTAGCCGCATTCCGCTGATCGATGCCGCATGCTGCAATATTGCATGCAAAGGTTTTCGAGACACGACACACTGGGCGGGGTCTTTCCTTTTACCACGACGGGACGTTGAAATATTTGGTTCCAGTATAGCCCTACCTGCTATTGACTGAGCTTCGGGTGCTTTACCCGACCACAAGCTACACAGTCCTCCAAAACCGCATTCGACAGAGCGGAAAGCCAGGCTAGAGACAGTGAGTATGACAGAAACGGGAATAGTGATGGAAAGTGGCAACAGGACGAGGCAGTGCTACAGTACGTATCGCTTTATCTTGTTTAACAGCTACCCAATGTGTTGTCGCTGCACAAGGAGATTATCATGACACATTTTGTACGACGTCGGACCATTCCCTCGCTGTTGCGGTGTACGCAACGGTCATACGTAAAGAGCCCGCCTCGTGAGGTTAAGACAGTCGCACGATAGGCTAATACAGCTTCCCGTGTGGTGTCTCGGAAATGTCGGAAATGTGGGAAAGACGAAAATTTTTGGGTAAATATGTAGGCTACACAAGACTGGAAAACATGGCGTTGGTTGATATGGGACAACGAACTGTAGTAGGCTGACTTTGAATTGATTTGATGAGGTAAAGGACATTAAGCGCCGAAGCGCCAGATAAACGCAATATTCACACCACCCTGTCTGGGTCAGCCTTATGCTAGTGTCTCATGTCTCTTGGGGCTGTGCAAGTTGGGGGGCCTCCACTCTGATGCTTGGCTAGTGCAGTCGGATTTACTAGGAGATTTTGACGACCATCAGTCTTTGATACCCGATGTGGATAAGCTGTGAGTTGACCCCTTTTAGGAACTAAACTCGGAACGTAATGCTGTAAAGGCTTGCCACGTTGTAAGCTATTATAGCGGAAGATGTTGCTGAAGGGGGAGGAGGGGGGTATGGGTTTCGATAATTTAGGGCATTTCCCGATCTTTTGCCAGGAAAATTTAGCGTATTGCTAGACCCCTGTATATCAAGAACTGGTCCGCGACATTATTACTAAATGAACCCTACGATCCTCGGGCTGGGAAGCGATTTTTTTTGTGCTTTCTTAAGCACATTTGATTTCCGGAAATCATTCTTAACAACACCCCAAATAATCAAACTCTATACACCCCCTCAACGAAGCGTCGAAGAATGGGAGGATTCTAGGTGTTTCTTCTGGCAATCAAGACAGGAAGCAGGCCAGAGACATGGAACTGCACTATAACCCCAACACTGCCACCCCTCTCCCTCACCCCTCTTTTTTCGATTTTTTTTTCCCTTCATCAATGAGAACAATTTGATTTGTGATAGCTCTGGGTATTGCTGTCGGGCCAACTGTCAGCCAAAGGCTACCGTGGAAGTACGACATGCCCGCGAGAATGTGGAGACATGGCATCCACGCTTTCTTAGAAGCCTCTCACCCCACCCATCACCCACATATTTTCTGTAGGCAAAAGGGCAGACGCAATTGTGCGCGCATCTTGCTTTCTTTTCCGGCATCCTACTTTTGCCCAACTCGTAATATAAACACCGAGCGTCTTCCCGGAGCGTGGGTCCGGGGTTGGAACTGACAAGTTTGATGGTATGCCAAAGTAGCCGGACTCGGTAAAAAAAAAAAAAAAACGGTGAAAAGAAGGGCTGGAGATAATAATTGGCTCCGGGTTTTCTGGCACAACCCCGCTGCGATGCGTATTTTTTTTTCTGCTTCCCGGATGCGGGATTGGGGAATGAGTGGTGTTCTTTTACACACACGGGCCAATGAGAAAATGTGTCGTTCATAAATTGGACTGGGCCAAGTATGGATGTCGAACGGATTCCGCACCCCAGCGTCATGAGCCCCGACGGCCTCACTATTATTTCGGATGTACATACGTCGAAAATGCAGTATGCAAAAGTTCATGACGTGTCATATTCTTTGTACTACATGTCCTGACTCGTAGTGAAAGACACAGGGCAAGGTCAGATAGTAGTAGTCGGGTCGTGTTTGAAGCTGAAAGTCTTATTTTTCCGCATACAGAAGGTGATCTGAATTTTCTCCCCTGCTCGGTTCCGTCACAAGTTCCACCTGCTGTACATACATGTATGTAGGTCACACAGGGTGATGATGTGTATGGCGGAGTAAAAAATGTTCCAGGTGCTCAGGTGCCCTGGCAGTGCACAAGTACGAAAGAGCGGCAGCAGCGAAATCGCAAGGGTTAGGCCGGGGCGCGCAACAAGACTGTGCTACCAGATTGAAGACTTTCACCACAATTGGAAGAAGTCGGGGAAATTTTGCTATTGCATGTGGCCGTACGGTAGGTATACTTGTGTGGTTTATATGCACACCAGTAGTAGTAATACACCCGTTCTTGCCTATGTATTTTTGAGCCATGCCCTCCTTGATGCACTTGGACTCGACCGGCAACAGCGGTTGGCAGATGTAACACAAACCCACCGCATGCGACAGAAAGGAAGCAGAAAAAAGCAATACCTGCGCCTTTCGCCCGGATCAACCATGACAAGCACTTTATCATACCGCTGCCAACTCGGAGTCTCATCCACTGGCTGCCTGACCGTTCTCCTTTGTTGGCTTTTTGTTGTCCGGTGAGGTATTTCGCTCTGCCTGCCACTGAACTGTACCTATGTATATAAACAGCTGTATGTATGTATGTATGTACATATGTACTGTAGGTGCATGTATCGTTCCCAGTGAATGGACGCACCTGGCCGCCCGGTGCTGAGTGCCCTACCTACCCCGCTCCAGATGTACTGCAGCATTTCATCAGGGCACAACATGCCAACACCCGTGGCCATTGCCCGTCGCCCATGGCATATTCTGCCCCTCGATCTGTGGTTTTTGTATTGGTGCACACACACACACGCCCGCCCGAATATTGCAATGACCAGCCCGTTGGTATTGCACAATGGCCTTGGCGCTACCGCTCAGCTGGGTCCGAGGTACAAGGAAATATGTTTCATTCTGGTCAGTTGGAATGTACTGTACATACTGTACTTCATACTCCCTGTTCTTTGGCCGTGGGTATGGTTTTCTCACTCCTTCCTCCTTGTACGTCGTAGAGTTCCCAGGAATCTGTGGCAGACGGGGCCGCCAAGCCGGACGCATGCCACATACCCTTTTTTTTTTTTTTGTCCTGATGCTTTGTCCCACCCCGAACAATTTTTGTTGCCTTGCTCTACGCGCTGTTCGTCTTTCCGGTTCCACCCAATGATCACTTACAAACTTCAGCCGCGCGATACTCACTCGTGGATTGGTGGTGCCATGATGCTTGATTTGCCATGTTGCTTGCACCCCCGGGAGAGCTTACGTTTGTCTCGAAAAGCCCGGAAAAATCAGACATTGACATCCCGCTGCATGCAAGCTACATACACAGCCGTGGATACTTTCCACTCCTTTTTTAGAGGGATCACGCTCAAGTAAACTCTGGGGTTGCGGTCGCTACAGGTTTCCTCTAGCTTCTGGCAGCGTGGGGCTTCGGTGCTGTCCCAGGCCTGGAGGATAGATATAGGAATATACATATCATGCATGTAACCAGTATTTACCCCCACTGGACGCATGGTATCTACATACTCGTTTTTGGAACGTCTTCGCCATCATCTCTCGGCGAGTTTGGAGCATATGCTCACATTTATTTATCTTACCTATAGCATACTGGCTGTTCTTTACGAAACCGTCCCTGCTTTGGCGGATAATACCAGTACGCATATATGTTTATTTTGGTTTTGGAACTTGAACATTTACGAACATTTACATAGGATGGTTATCGAGGACGACGATATCCGTGATCGTGAAGTTTGGACGGGGTTTCTAGGCATTGGTACTCTAAGGGATCTGATGAGGCACCGACCACGGGCAGGCTGTACCACCATCCTTGCTAGGCCTATTCTGCCACCGAACTATGGTTATTTTATTCGTGTACACACCACACCGCCCCGAAAGTGGTACAAATAACCAGTCTTTATATCCTTGACCTGCCGGCCGAAAAAGATTGGCTGCCAACCGGCCGTCGGTATTGCACGAAGGCCTTGGCACTGCTGTTCCGCTAGGTCGGCCGCGGGGTGTGGGTTGCGTGTGGAACCACAAACCTCGGCCACGGATGAGGTTCCACGATCCGAACGTTTTTATTCCGCATCATCCGTACCGAAACCCAAAATTGACTCTAAGAAATTTTTATGTAGCATGAGACGGGACGCAAGGAGTATATCATATAAAGAAAAGAACATGGACTCGTATCGACAATCGTAAAATGAGAGAGGTGGATGCCGTCATGTCTTCATATTTAGGCCTAGGAAATGTGAAGTACAAATGAAAAGCTGTGCTGTCGGGCGTGAGGGTATGTGGTTGAGGCGACTAGAAGTTAGAGAGAGTGATCTGTCGGTCGGAAACTGCCTCATTCATTGGCGTTTGGTTTAATAAGTAGGAACGCCTGTTGTGGCAAGGCTTGAGAATCGTCATCCGGTCATGAGCGTCGATGTCGGGGAAATGATACAGCCAATGTTGTTACTGCCTTGCATGCTGTACGGCTATCGAGGGCTGAAGGAAGTTGAGTGCAGGCTTGCCGGACGAAGGAGTGACGAGAGAAAGAGGCAGCGGCGCCCTGTTGCTACTCGTCCGGGCTGATGCTTGTGAGCATGCGAATCGTTAGCCGATGTCCATCTGATGGGATGGGAATAATGGACCCTAGCATGTGCATGCGTGCATACGGCTGTAGAGTGAGTTCCGGGGTATCTTTATTTGGTGGGACTGTCAGTGCAGTCGTGGGTACTGTATGTATGCACTTACCTACCAATCTGCTGCCTTTGCTGCGTCAGAGCTTCCAAGGTTGGCTAGGAATGAGAGATGGTGGTTTAGTCCGACGCCTGGGGCGATGGCGTAGTGCTGCGGGTGTTCTGGCCCTGAACCGGAGAAGCTTCAGGGTCGGAGGGGCTGAAGCTAGAATCGAGAAGAGCTATCCCGGAGAGCAAACCCTGGGTCCGTTGGTGAAGTGGCTGCAGCGGCCAGTAGTTGACGGCGGCGCCACCGCGAGGAGTTTCTTCGAGATAGCGCTCTAGCATGGGTGCTAGTTGTTCAGCCGAGTACGTCGAGTTGGTCATTGCTAGGTGTTCGGGAGAAAACGAGCAAGTACGTTGCCGGTGTTTGTGCAGGGAAGGGTTTGGATGTCGAAAGCCCCGCTGGAAAACAGAAGTCCAGGCGATTAATGGTCGTGGCTGGTTGAAGCGGAGGTGTCAGGAATGATGTTCAAGCAGCAATAGCAATAAAACTTAACAGGAAAAGGCAAGGAAGGGGAATAGGAAGTTTGAAGGAAGTTTGGATGTAATCTACATAGTAGTCCGACTCGTGTTTCAGTAGTGAAGGAAAAATCAAATTCTTGGGAGCTGAGAGAAGGCATGAACGATACTGTGAGCAGCAAAGAGTAGCTTGTATATATATATGTATGGGAGGCTGCTAGCATGGGAAATGTCAGACTGCCAAAAACTGCGACGACGACGATTAGCACGGTGTCCATGGGGGGGTTACATACAATAATACAGCAGCTACATGTTATATCCACACCCTGAGGGGTCCATCCCTACCTGCAGAAGTCAAATGCACAGTGTAAATTCATGGTGCCAAGTCGGTGGCAAATTTAGTGGCTGGCCTCGACTTGTTATGGGTTCCCACGTACCACTCATGGAAGCATCAGATCACATTCCCAACAACCAATCAAGGAACACTTGGGGATCACCCTGGCAGGGGTTCCGGCTAACAGTGGCCCGAGCGTATATTCCGGCAAATACCCGGCATCAAAAAGTCTTGGCCCGTTATATGGGCCTGCAACCGCAGTACAAGGTCATCCAGGGTGAGCCTCATACTATATATACGGCCTTGTACCACCCCCAGTATTAACTGTGGTCTCTTTAGATGCACAACAATCAACTTTGTATCAATCTTGACCCAAGACTTCAACACGAAACAACGATCCTATCAATCATAATTTCCCACATCGTACATTGCTCAGCGACGTGTCTTGACCGTCCACATACTAACTACTATGTACATCCCTGGTTAGAATATAGCCTAGCATACCCCGACTAGGGCCGGTACACATTGCGCGAAGTTTTATGCCTTCCAGGTTATTATCCATGAAAAGAATAGCGTTTATTACAATGGGGCACGTATTTCACCCCCAACTTGGCAGCTACCTTGCTCGTAACGTAACTACAGGTTCCTAGACGTCCTGGACGGCGCCGAGCTTATCGAGTTTACGGACTAGCCAACGCCCGATCCAAGTGTTGGCAGACTACTTCTCGCCTCGCCGTAGTTCAATGGCCCCAATGTGTATCGTAACTCGGCGGCGTTGGTGAGCCACGGCCTTGTTATGAGGTGGCTGTGCAGGCGGACGAAGCTCGAGACGGCGTCAACAAGACGTGGTGTTGCTCAGATTGCTGCACAAAGTGGCATTAGGGGAAGGTTAATTTCCGTAGGATCGCTAGATTCCAGATGTCGTCTCTCTAGCAGTGCAACTGTAATAGTAGGGCTTCGCAGTCATAGACATTCCTTGTATCAGAAGGCGAAAGGTCGCGTTTAAGACATAGTCTCGGTGGCTGTTCTGTTCACGCTGGGGGCATGATATCTAGGTCGTCCTTAATATACCCGAAAGAAGTTGTAGGCTTTGAGTTTCAAACTGGAAGAAATGATACCCTGTACATAAACGGAGTGAGATGTAAAGTTTTATTACCCAACGCTCCAAAACCCCACCCTACTGTACGATCCTAATTCGTTAGCACTGCTGAGCGGCCCGTCCCTTTTGTGACACTACCCTGAGGCGTTGCCGGAGGCATGACCTAGTCGGGTAAGACCTCCGTGGTTGCTTATTCCCTTTGTACTGCGCTACGCAGGACATCTGGCCATGTATACATAACCAATATAAAGCCACCTGTAGCGCAAGCCCCATGCGTTTACCGTAGAGCTTAAATCCCTGATAGCAGTGCCGTGTAGGCCAACAGTGTGCTCTTGATTTGTCATTGAAAAGAGTGTGTTGTGGGAAGTCGATGTAGAAAATGGATGGGTACAGAAGCTGTCGAAGGCAGCCTATGCACCATGGAGGAAGTGCGATGCATGGTACAATCTGGGCTCGATACGATACAATGACATCTATTTCTGCGGCATTTGGGGTTGCTTCTTTGATGGAAGCATGGACTCGGCAGTCGGACGGTCGGCGTTTGGACCCTAGCTTACTAGATGGCGCTTTAGCAACTTGGTTTATTAGAACATCTGGAGCTACCAAAAGCGGAGTCGAAGACGGCGATAGCACAGGCCTCAACTTCCCGCGGGCTTAGCTCTCGGCACCAGCACCCGACTGACCCACCGTGGCCGGGGACTCTGCGAGGTAGCGCTGCAGCATGTGTGTTGGCTTCTTGCCGGAATGGGATTCGGTGGAAATCATTGCCGGAAGAGATGATGGGCAAGCCTTATATAGTATCGTAATCCAATAGAGCGAGCTCTGAGTATGCCGAACAGATTTACGTGACTGTGTTTGGAGATGTGTAGGCTGGATGGAGGTTTTGGTCTCGGACTGTGAATCGGTAGGTTTTATATCCACGAGCCTAAAAGGTAGCAAGAGCATACATGCCGTCAGTAAGGGCTAGAGTCCTATAGAAGGGGGTTGGGAGAGGTGGTCCACATTCTCTTTCCCATGGCTGAGAATCATGCATGGTTGACTCTTGGTGAGGAGCCTGTCCTTCTACGCCCCGTATCTTTACCATCAATACATGTACCATCCACCCCTTTACCTTTTTGCTTTCTGGCAATCTGAATCTTTCTACTCAAATGGGTGGTCCTATTCGCTATGAGTCTTATTAAGTAGCTAGCAATAATTCACAGCACCAGGTCTCCAGGCGCCGTCTTACGCACTCTCCGGTTCCCGGTCAAAATGTTTACATACCACGCATAGGCATGGACCATGGGAGATTTACATGTCTGCACTTCTCCCCTCACAGTATCAATCTAGTTGCACTTGACAGTCGATACTGTCGTCATCTCTAATAAAACCCTATAAGCACGTGCGCAAGTAATCTGATAGTGCCCTATAGTAGGTCAGTTGCACTCTTTGACCAGACATGTTTCAAAGCTCGTTGCCTCTTGTGTTGGTAGCCAAACCCCAGCGAGCCTATGGAGGTTGAAGGAGACAGTGGGGTTATGATGTAGTGATGCGCGAGGCGGTGTGTGGAGAGACGCATGCCCGTTTATGCTGGGCGTCACAGAAGACCAGCTTCTCAGCGGAGATACTCCCCAGATGCATCTATGAGAAGGGACTGGAGGGGGGAGAAATAAGAAAAACTCCGATTAATGTGCTACTCCTTCCCACCGGCACCGAGAAACCTCATACAGCGTTTTTCTTAGTTAGAAACTAACGTCAGCATTCGGTTCCCTACCATCTGGAACCAATAAAACCCAAACGTCCTTCCGGACAGTACAAGTTGAAGTAGCGTTTGTGGTGTGTCCTTTAAAGTCTTGGTATGTGTATGTATCTAGAATTCCTGGTCCTCAACCGCCAACAAACCGCACAAACATTGGAGGGAACTTGCAAAGAATGCCCGCAATTTTATCCCCGGGCTTGCTAGAGGACCGGGATGAATAGATAGTTCGCTCACAAATAAATACTTCTTCACACACTTCCCAAGCTGGAAATCAGCTGTCCAGAATATTTTATCGGTACTCGCTTCCTCCCTCCCCTCGTTCGATGCTGCGTACCACCGAAAGCAATGTTAAAGCTCCAAGAAAATCAGACAAAACGGTACCATTTTACAAGGCGATGAACGCAGTTCGGAGATGAGAATATATTGGCCTTGTTGGCAGAGTACGCAGGAAAGACATTCATGTCGCTCGCGACACAGCTTGTGAATTGGCAGCATCTGCATTGATCAAACGTCGGTGGACCAAAGCAGTAGCCGGGCGGGGTTGATGGGCGAAATCTATCGCGACTCCGAGAGCGCTCACGGGAGGCGTGCATTTGATGTCTGGGGCTAATTCAGAGGGTGGCCAGGAATAGAAGTAGCAATGCTAGCATCACGAAACAGGCTCTCAAAGTGAAGCAACCGACAGCTCGGGGCCCTCTTGCACCGCACCATCCGAGAGCTTATCCTTCCGATGCGTCCCGGAGGATTACACGTGTGCTGCGGCGATCTCTCCTTTCTGTGGATACGGTTAACCCTTGTACATATGCACATGCATGCGTATGCATGAATGAACCAGACTGCCGGAGTCGGTGCGCTCACCTGATCGGAAAATGCCAGCCAAGCCCGATCAGGTGAGCGGAGGTCTCTTGAAGATCCACCTCAAACATGGTCTCTGAAGGGATGGAAGCTGAAGCCTTGTTCGAGTGCTGACTGCACTGATGCACCGGAGCCGGAGGTAGGAACCCCGCACCATGCCAGGGTCCTTTCTGCAGTCATGACGGTGGAGTCCAGCACTATCCTACAGCCGTGAGAATTCCTTCAAATCAGAAAACAGTGAAAGAGACGTATACTCAGTCCACACATGGCTATTATCGTGATGCCATCTCCAATGACTCTAGTTCCCACCTAAAGGGCGCACACCTTGATGAGCCTCGGCGGTGCTTGTTTTTTTATTGTCCAGAGCTGCGCACTCTAAGATGTCCAATGGCCTTGCTACACTACTTCTGATGCGGTGCATGTCGCATCGTTCCCAGCGTGTGGTAAAACCCTTCCTTAGTGTATAAACAATCAAGCTCCCTCGGCTAGGTTCCTTGAGTGAAGGGTGCGACGAGTATAAGACAAACATCCCCAGCCGTGTGCCATGCGTATCGAAGATCGCTAATACGATAATCCTGTTCCAAACCGAGGATGATTACTTGGTTGACTTGGAGATTGTGGCCCCTTGACTTTGAGATATATGCAAAGTAACCGAGGCATTGACAGTATCTAAGGGGCACAGGGAACGGGAACCTCGAAGTAAACCGAGTAGCATTCTCTCCCAATGTGTTAACCCGCCATTTGGAGAGATTTTAATCCTCGATTCACCTGCCAACAGACATATTGGTAGGAGCAGGTGGTAAACTTGGAGATTGGTACGCCTGAAAGTGTACAAAAGAGACATGGCTGCCATGGGCATAATGAACAAGCAAGGGAGGTCAAAATGGAAGCGTGAAATTTAAGGAGTACGGCAACGAGGTGTCGTATATCTTGACTACACGCCAAAATGCTCGAAGGCTTGTCAAATTAAACATCCACCCCAAAATGGAGCCTTTTCAGAAAAAGGAAAGGTACCCGGCGTTTTGAACACCTTGCTTTATGCATTAGCTCGTAGCGGTAAAAGGGCACTCTTCGTTGGAACCTGGGGGTGGAACCTGTAATTAGAAAGATGGGGCGCTCGCTATTCGGTTTCCTATAACCTCTGCGCCTTAACAGTTTCGATCCCGCTCTCCTCCCTTTGCTTTGCCCACCTCGAGCGGTAATATAGCTAGGTTGTTTGATTTTGCTCGTATTTTCCCCGACAACTCCGAGAAGTCCAGGATGTATTGAGCTTCCCGCATTATGAAAACGTCCCGTGTGTTTACTCAGCGGCAGAGGCTAGCTTACCAAAGTGCGCCACCATTTCCAAGTTCTATAAACGTACCTTAACCCCCAATATAGCCCAGTCGCCGAAAGTTGCTCCTAGTATTGCCCCCAATATATCTCTCCTTTTGGTTTTAAATCAAAAGTGCTCCCGGTGTTACAGGCACCCTTTGAAAGGCTCTAGCCAGAATATCAGGTTCCTGGCTTCACCAGCCAGCCAGCAACCACGTTGAAGTGTGTACTCCGGAACCTCTAGAACATAATATTAGAGATGATACCCCCAACCCCGAAAAATATATCGATGCTCCTCTTTAGAGTATTTAGGATCCTGTAGAATGTTGGCACAACGTGAGTGAAGAATAACTACGTCCAATTCTGTAGGCCCTCCCTGGTTCGGTGTAAAAAAACGAGACTTCTGGTTTTCTGTGGTAACCTTACGCGACCCGCCAGACTCCTCTCTTGTTTGTGCACTGTTCCAGTACGCTGCCCTCTTCGCGTTGCGGCTGGTTTGAAGTCAGCCAGGGAGCTTCTGTCCTGCGTCTGTCTAATATTGTTGTATAGAACGATAATCGCTAGTGGTTATTTTTACTATTTTCCTTGTGTTGCTTCCTAGGACCAAGCCGTCTTGATATCAATAATGTGATTGGTCGGCACTCAACATGGTCCAGTCGTACCCCTGCACTCAGCCTGGTCCAATCATACTCCGGCACTTTAAAGGGCTCGTATCGCTTAGCCCTATCGGAGTACAGATACATTTTCTGGAGACACTATCGCATCGATTGCATGCATTATGAATATATATTTTATAGCACAGCAAATCTGTCGTAGAGAGTCAGCGATGCAGGTTCTGGGACGCTAGCTCGGCACTAGGGCTGGTGTCGGCCAGTCGGATGCGAACCATCTATCTATCTACCGTCAAAAGAACGTCGGAAGTAAAACCCTATGTGCATTGCCACTCCGTGTCTGTCTCGACAGTTCGAATTGAGCCGCGCCATGCAATGATACATACTTTGATGTCTTGGGTATGGGCTGCTGGCACCTCGTTCTCTAATCGGAACATCGGCTGGCCGCTCGTTTGAACGGACACTTGCTGGCTGCCCCGCCGCTTTACTGGGCTCTAAGTGGGTGCTATAGTGCCAAAAGGGGGCAGTACTGCCCTGAAAAGAGCGGTGCACGTACTGCTCCAAGATGACAAGTTTGAGAGCCCCACGTACAAAATTGGTACCTCATGACCTCGCATGCATTGTTATCGGCGACCTACATATAACAAGTGCGGGGTCAGGCGCCACAGGAAACACCGAGCTCGGAAGACGCGAGAACAGGGAGGATTCCTCACGACGCACCTGGGCCTTCACCGCAAGAGGAACACACCGTCAGGCACCAAGACTGAAGAACTGCCCCCCCCCCCCCCCCACCCTCTATTGTACGGTGACTGCTATTATATTATTGTGTGCTTTGTTGTGCTACAGGATTCTAGCACTATATATTTTGCTTTCTTACAAACTTGCGCGGATATGAGTAATGCTGCTCACCCGTTGGCTATTATAGCTCCGTCCCTCAATGCAGCGCCTAGGAGGAGACCATATAGTATACTACACTTTCCCCTCCAGCAACACAGCCATTGGCTGCGTGGTGGACTTGTTCCCTTCGGGCATGTGGTCTCGACCCACGTTGAACACATAAAAGTGTCAAGGGGCTGTTCGATTTTCACAGGCTACCTCAACTCGGATAAAAGCGCGCTTTTTCGCTTGCTCTTGCCGAAAATAGAACGAAGGCAACTGACATTCTGGCACAAATCTCGAAGGCGATAGCACACAGCTCCCAAGGGGCTCCATATTGTAACGTTACGCTATATACTGCACATGGAAGAGCATTGATGCCTGAATTTGCCGCTAGAATGATTCATGCTGTCGATAGAGGGGGAAAATGCAAAAATTCACCAATGCATGACACGTGGCGGATCTGTAGATAGAACGCTGGTTGACGGGATGTCAAAGTTGCTCAGAGAGGATGCTCCTGTCTCCACGGTAGTCGTAAACCTCCCAGAGCAAGGCAAAAGGGCAGTACGAGGAGGCGCTCACTCCGAGTCCGGCCCGGCTTACCCCTCTAATGCCGTCGAGTATTTGTCTATAAGAATGGGGGTCAGCCGTTCCCAAGACTAATGGGGATAATATTGATCGGTGTCTTTCCCACAACTGTAAAATCCGACGCTAGTCTGTCTAAAGGTAATCTTGGCCTCGGTGTGTAAGCAACTTTCAGGCACGGGTTTTATTTCTCATTCTGAAAAGGAACAGTCCTGGACAAGCAAGGATACTAGACTGTGCTGCACCCCCTACTGGAAATACGGCAAGCTCGGAAACAAAACACCAACAGCATGACCACGCAGACCCTTCACCCCTCCGCCACCTCCTCCTACGACTATATCATCGTAGGAGGCGGCACGGCTGGCTGTGTCCTAGCCGCACGCCTGTCTTCCTACCTCCCTGACGCCAAGATCCTCCTCATCGAGGCCGGTCCGTCGGACATGAACCTCGAGCGGGTGCTCGACCTCCGCAAGTGGCTTTCCCTCCTGGAGAGTGACCTCGATTACGATTACGCCACTGTTGAGCAACCCATGGGCAACTCGCACATCCGGCACTCCCGCGCCAAGGTCCTGGGGGGATGCTCGTCCCACAACACCGTCATTTCGTTCCGACCCTTCCGCGTGGACATGGACCGGTGGGTGAACCAGCACGGCTGCACGGGCTGGGACTTTGAGACCATGGTGCGGCTCGCGGGCAAGCTGCAGAACACAATCCGGCCTGTGCACCAGAGGCACAGGAACCAGCTCATGAAGGACTGCGTGCAGGCGACCGCCACGGCGCTGGACATCCCCGCGATAGAAGATTTCAACGTCGAGATTACGGAAAAGGGGCAGTTGACGCAGGGGACGGGGTTCTTCTCCGTGGCCTACGACCCGGATACGGGCCGCAGGAGCAGCGCCTCGGTGGCCTACATACACCCGATCCTGCGGGGCGAGGAGAAGCGCCCCAACCTGGCGGTCCTCACGGACGCCTGGGTCTCCAAGGTCCACGTGGAGGGGGACGCCGCCACGGGGATCGACGTGACCTTGAAAGAGGGGACGAAAATGGAGCTGAAAGCAGGAAAGGAGATTATCCTCTGCGCCGGGGCGGTCGACACCCCGCGCCTGATGCTGCACTCGGGCCTCGGGCCCCGCTCGCAGCTGGAGGAGCTCGGCATCGCGACGGTGAAGGACATCCCGGGGGTGGGAGAAAACCTCCTCGACCACCCCGAGAGCATCATCATGTGGAGGCTCGGCAGGCCCGTCCCGGAGGACCAGACGACGATGGACTCGGACGCGGGCATCTTCCTCCGGAGGCAGGAGCCCGGCGCCCAGGGCTACGGCGACGGCGACGCGGCGGACGTCATGATGCACTTCTACCAGATTCCCTTCACGCTCAACACCGAGCGGCTGGGCTACCCCAGGCTCGGCGGCCGCGAGGCCTTCTGCATGACGCCCAACATACCCCGCCCGCGCTCGCGCGGCCGGCTGTACCTCACGTCGGCGGACCCGACGGTCAAGCCGGCGCTCGACTTCCGCTACTTCACCGACCCGGAGGGCTACGACGCGGCCACCCTCGTGCACGGGGTGCGGGCGGCGCGCAGGGTCGCGCAGCAAAGCCCGTTCAGGGAGTGGCTGGCCGAGGAGGTGGCGCCGGGGCCGGAGCTGCAGACGGACGAGGAGCTCAGCGAGTACCTGAGGAAGGCGGCGCACACCGTGTACCACCCGGCGGGCACCACCAAGATGGGCGACGTGGGGCGGGACGGCATGGCGGTGGTGGATCCGGAGCTGAGGGTGAGGGGGGTGAAGGGGCTGCGCATCGCGGACGCGGGAGTCTTCCCGGAGATGACCACCGTCAATCCCATGGTGACGGTCTTGGTCATTGGGGAGAGGGCGGCCGAGCTGATTGCCGAGGAGGATCGGGCATGCCGCCGCCGCCGCCGCCAGTTGCTGGACGAATCCTCCGTCAAAAAGCTGCAGCTCGGGGCAAGCGCAAAGCTGTAATCCATCCCTGCTGGATGCTCATACCTACCTAGTACGGACTAGAATCAAGGACGAACGAGCGGGTTTTGTGCATAAAGATAAGCTTGCATATACCGCCGTATTAAGCCTCGTGAGAGCTCTTTTTTTCTTTTTTCTTTTTTATTTGTTCTTTTCTTCCCACCAGCGTTGGACACGGAGCATTTCGGCTTCCGAGCCCCCCAACTTCCTGATCGGGATGATATTGCCGTCGGTGCGCGCTGGCTGATTACCAGCACGTGATCGGGACTGTGGACCGGTGTGCCGCGCTGGGCATGGCCCGCCCCAGGAAATCGATGCCAGATGGGAAGCCATGGGGGGGGGGGGGAGGGGAGGGAAACAGGGCTCAGCTGAAAATATTGGGCTGTAGCAGATTTCCCCTTTTCTGCGTCGTTGCCTTCCACGCTCCATCTTTGTATATCATTCCCGTTAATACCATGCAGGTCGTAAGGCTGAAAATTAATCGGTATCAGTGCAGATGTACAAACTCGCCGACCACAACCCCACCCCCTGCGTAGCGTAATAGTCCTTTCTGATTGTCCACGGCCGGAGCCTACACATGAATTTGCCCCGTGCTGTCTTGGCCTGCGGACGGTGGCTGCCATGGCTTGATGGAAGATCTGATAGAAGGCTCGAGCCGATGAATGCAGGGACTAGGACCTACCTGAGGTGCATAGATCGAAACCGGGTTGGGTGGGCTCGGCAAGAAAAATCCTGGGATGCGACCCCCAGTACCTGTCACACCGGCGCCACTCGGAGGCTGTGGCGGCCGTCAACAATCAGTTTGAGCGGTTAGTCTCAACTGCGCGATCATTAGGCGCGCTGTCATCCACCCGTTGTTTGTTTGACAATTTCGTGGGATTGCCGTGCTGCGGACGAATCAAATAATACAAAATAAGTCAAGAGGGGAGAGCGTTGTAGATCGATGCGATATCCGAGAGGGAACGAGTGAATGGAACGAAGGGAATGCGGGCGTAATTGCTGCAGGGCTTGTGTAGAGAAGTGCATTGTCTGGTTCCTCGTTGTTTGAATGATGAGGAGATAATCTGGAGTCAAGGCATCTATCGACATGATACCGAAACATGGTCGGACTCTATTTAGAGGAGCGTGACTCGAGGCTCCGAATATTGCGCGCTTTTTGATGGTAAAGTCGGAACTCCATGACTCTTCTACATATGTCGTTAGCCACCCACTTTCGCAAAAAGAAAAAGAAAAAAGGAGCGAAGCCAGGAACAGAAGACTGAGAAAGAAAGAGAAGACTCACTAATATCAATAGTAGCACTGAAACTGTCCTCCTCGCCAGCAGGACAGTCGCAGGTGATAAACTCGGAGTCTCCCGGCTCGGAGCAGCTGGTGCAGATGGAGCCGTAACCACCGTCGATCTGGCAGGCGATGCGGCCGTGGCTCACGCCGAGGACCTCGTCCAGGTGCTTGGTGACTTCGGCGTAGGACCCGTCGGGCTGTAGGCAGGAGGCGGTCATGATGAACGGCACGCTAGACCCGGAGGTTTCGTACGAGAAATCCCCGCAGGTCTCGATGATGGAGGTTGTGGGGCCTTGTTGGCGTTTCGACTTTGCGAGGAGGGGGGAGGTGTTGACGGCCGAGGCAGCGCTGGCGGCAGTGAGAATGAGGGTGGAGAAGTGCATCTCGGCTGTTGGGTTTGGGGATTGGTGGACTGGGATGAGATGGCTGAGCTTTAGGATTGGGTCTCTTGTACTTGTACCGCGTGGGACTGGACTAAGCAGCATGAGAGTTTCATTCATAGTCGATGTGACTCCGGACACATTGAAGTTATATTGCCAGAAGATGTAAGGCCCTTCTCCATTACCAGATAGATTTCTGCAGTCGCGGCCGTCACCACCAGGGGCCAATCTTTGGAGCTCCGAAGGATGACACTTGCCTAATCGTAATCCAATAGTAGAGTTTTGTTGGCAATGCCTTTTACACAGAAAGATGGTAGCACTACATGTAAAAGTAGTAAGAATTGGTTTCTACATATAAGCCGGCTCCGTCCGAACATAAAATTCGCCTGTTTTAATGTGGAATTCATCCTGGTCTTTCCAAGATTACTCTACCGACTTGACTATCGAGATATGGCTCCCACGCATATTTATTACAGATGGTCAGGCCAAAGAAGAAATTTATAGGGCATGTTTATGTGAGCCAACAACGCTGGTACATGGATAAATCTCAAAGAACAGAGAAGCCGAAACACGACGAAAGGCATAAGATACCTGCTTGACATCAAGTAGATGGTTTGGAAACGCTTTTTTTGTACCTCCCATAGCGGCAAAGTGGCTTAAAATAGGGTAAGGTGGCTGGGCATGTTCGACTCAAGTTTCAAGGCAAGGTAGGTGTGTGGGGTTACCAATAGGACAAATTTCTTGTGTCTGCTGGGCTTTTGGCAAAACTACCTGTGGCGCTGCATTGTATATTACCGAACATCAGAGAACAACGGTACTGTTTTCACCTACGACCACCCCTCCCGTTCATCCATCCAACGGTCGGCAGCTGCGAGGCTAGGCTTCTCTTCTACATAGATGTGGTCTAGAACTTCAGACTGTGGGGGGGGCAGTGCACGAACTTTTGCTTAGGGCGGCTTGCTGTTCCACAGACGCAGCCAACTTGAGCCTGAGGAAACGTGGCCGCCCAGCAGCAAGCCACCCTGCAATGTGCTTAAGTTTCTGCCACACATACTCAAAATGTGTTCTAAGTGCGCCATGAAAGAAAGCACTGCCACTATGTACATATGCAGGCGGCACTTTATCTTGCAGCAGGCAGCCGGCCGCCGGCAGCGCTACTGTACTGAGCACCGTAAACCTGGGGGCACCGCCGCAATACGTGGCGTATCTTTGGATTGGGGTTGAGGCTCTCTGTTCTCTTGTCGGCGCCTATTAGCCGCCTAAGGCTTAACCTGGGTTTTTATACAGGACGAACTCTAGTTCGGTGTCATATTGTGCGGAAGTTCCAGCTTGGTATGCCTCACATGTTCGGGAAATACTCTCCCTAGTATACCGTACCCATATAGGCGCTACAAATTAGATATATGTAATCTGTTGCGACGAAGCTCTCATTCATGAACCTATTTATTCTTCCATCCATACATCACTCTTGATTATCCTCGCAATTTGCTTCCCATTTTCATTGACCAAAGAACGCGAAAGAATCCTCGAAATCCGAACACCCCAATCATTGGTTTTTTTTTCAACAATATTACTTGGGTTTTCGCACCTACCGTGTGCGCTTGCTGTCTGTGGTATCATATGCTCGAGTCTGTTCGCAATCATCCCGACGTAACAAGGTGGTTGGGTCTACCTGGCCGACAACCAAACCCATACGGCACCGTGGAGATCTAGGATGGCAGTGCCACCAAGATGAGTAGGTAGCTCACTGGAATGTCCATACAATGATTATTCTGAGACTAATCCATATCATCATGCTTGACTCGTACGTCATCTCTCAAAAACACTATTTTCCCGCCATTCTGCTTACTGAAGTTCCATGCCCCTCCTCTTAATTTCGGCGACAGATTTCTGCTGCTTGTCCATGTGATGCACCTTTTGAGGTTCGAAGATGAGATCGAGCCTCAAATGCGGTGAGAACGGCGGATTCGACGAGGCGGGTGACGTCCTCGAGTGAGCGGCTGCAGCACCCGGGCACGAAAATCCAGGCAAAGATGATAGAGTAAACAGTGATGGTACAATAGAAAGAGCCGACATTGAAGCCGGGGTTTTTGCAGGGGCAGTTGAGGAGGTAGGGGAGGTGAATGCGACCGCGTAGCTCTTGCCCCCAAACACGATCTGGGTCCTGCGCAGATTATGTCCCTGAACATGTCCTTGAACTTCCTTCTAGCGCTCACGCTCCTCCTGGACACCGATGATAATACCCTAGAGCTCTCCCTCCATCTCCTAGGTGAACTTGCCCTTGCGGAGGCACGTGAGCGATTAGGCCGGTAAAGTTTCTCAGCAGTGGCAGTGTCCCCATTCGTGGCAATTCGTAAGTGCCAAGCTCCACCACTTTGTTGAAAATAAACAAGCCTGATGTAGAAATGCCTTGCAGAGTGCGTCCGCCGTGCCAGTTCTCTTCAACTTTTGGAGTCACATGAGTTCGGCAGCTCGATACTAGTGCGGCAATATAATGGGAGATACAGATACCGCCTGTCAAGAAGAGGTATGGTGCTGTATGCGAATAAAGATAGACCCGGGGCACGGGGATAATTATGGGAATGAAGTGGGCAGACTTGGAGGGGACTAGATACAAAGTGTAATGATGTGCCTGTGTATTCTGTTCGCTGCGTGTTAGCTTTTACCCCCATTGCGTTTTTGCGCGGTCGAGAGTAGGTACAATTCGATATTGCCATCCAGCAGGTCAAGGGAACTTGTGCAATACATTGCGTCCATGTATCTTAGCAAGATAGTTTTAATATTTCTATTTGTGTTCTGCAATACCCTTTCTATTTATACTCATTGGATTTGATCTGCTGGCGGTTTTCTTTTGCAAATAAAAAACATGCACGGTCCCGCATGGTTGCGACTTCAGACTTGATCTGGTATATCTATCGTCTAGGCATTTGGACATGACCCAACACCATCCAGTGCTTGTTCATAACGAACAGTACCAAAACTAGGATTTAAAAAGAAATAAAGCTTAAAAGCTATAGCGAAACTTCAAGAGCTAAAAGCTAAGATAATCAATAAATGTCCTAAAACATATATCGATTAAGGAGGGGAAAGGCTACACTCTTGCTCGTAAAAGTAGGTAAAGTAGAAATGATGGGATATATTGGCAAACACCGCAGCCCCATCCCCCCCCATGGTTATCAGTACATCAACATTGTGGCTCTTTATTGTCCCACACACTTTGGAAAGGATGGTGAGAATGCACGATGCATCTACAATATTCGGCGCCACCGACCTCAGCTCTCTCACATATCTATGGACATCCAGTCTTATCTTGATGCTACCATACTGACTATACGTGAAAGAATTTCCATGTTGCTTTTACCCCTGCCTTTACATCTCTATATATTAATCTTCCCTTTGCTAGAAATGCCTCGAAGCTACGCTCGCATTCCATTTCTTTTATCACCTCCCTGAATAACTAACTTTGGTAGGAAACTGACACCAAAGGGTTTTCTCTAGTTTACGTAGCCAGTATAAATTACCTTAATCTTGGCAAGGTGATTTTCTCTTTTCCCATCCCGAGCCCGCAAAACAGATCCCTAACCCTAACCGATCCTATCAACGTACTAAGCTATCAGACATCCGTCTCATCTTCCTCCATGTTCCTCAGAGGCGAAAATTCTCCTATATGTTCCTAAAAAGGGGCCGTACCTCCCCCCGTCATCTGACCTCCAAAGAGAAAACGCAGACGGAATTAGCCGTCCATGGTGTGTTTAGCTTCTTCTTCTCCCATAACTTTTAATTTCTCGCATCCTCGTTCCTCTTATGAACGTTTGTCCCCTCACAGAAATTCCACAATACCTGAAGCAACTACGCTAATCTTTGGCGGTGACCTTGCAACTTATACACCCTCACGACCGTCTATCCACACCTGTACTCTGTAACTCACATCCGCATCCTTATCTGCGCATCCCCGCTCATCAGGCGTCCATCCAGAAATCCTTTCCATTCACTTCCCCGCGCGATTGGTAACATACCTACTTCATCATCATTGCCCTTCCCCTCTTTACTTTCTCGTATTTCACACTGATGTTCACGTCCCCCCTCCTCCCTCCCTTGCGTCCGTCACGTGGCTGTAGGTTCATGGCTAATAGTGCACCTCCCGAGCAAGCGAGCCTGCCGGTAAAAAATATAAATATCAATCGGGGACTTAATCCCCAACATAAACATTTTATGTAGGCTAACACCTACGCCTTAAATAACAGCACAGCAAAAAGATGAATCTTTCCGTGCCCAATTCCCGTTCCCCTCCAGCCGTATTGGCCGCCGCTTCCCCTGCTAGTCTTTCTGGCAATCAAGCTTCCAGCCATTCTTCCGCCAGCGTCGAATCGGACCTAGATCTCGGGATGGACTCTGAACCGCCAGAGCCAGAACCAGGTGTGGCGCAATACGCTGGATCAGATGTGGCGGTGCAGCCATCGCATTCTCGGCACAAAGTCGACCAGCACGAAGAAGTCAAAGAAGCAGAAATCCATTCTTTGCCTCCATCACCTCTTCCCTCAGCCGCGTCGTCTCCCAGCATCGCATCAACTCCTTCGCCTTTCGTCCAAAACAGTCGAAAAGTCTCTACTTCTCCCTCTTTTCCTTCCTCGACCGTCGCAAAATCCAATAAGATTGGCAAGAATCGGAGCAGAAACAAGATGAAAAACAAAGGAAAGGAGTCGATACAGCAAAAATTCCAACCCCACGACAACGAAAGAAAGGTGAAGCCCAAAATGGCCAAAAAGGCGATGCAACAACAGCTCGCCGAGATGATTGCGCAAGAAGAAGAGGAAAAGGCGAGAAAAGGCGAGATCGTGCGCGAGATAGAGAAGATGTACAACGAGGGGAAGACGTTCTATTCTCAGTGGAGAATTCAGGGGTTGGAGGTCATGATAAGGAATAAGTATCAGAAGATTTGGGTTCATGATCTGATGGGAGAGTTGCATGGGATCAGGGTTGAGAAGGGGGTGTGTGGGGAGGGGTGAGTACTTTCATGCCTTTTCCTTCCTTTTGGAGTGAATTATCCGCTGGAGTTTGGCAGGTTTTCCGAGGTAGCGTGGCAATATGACTTTCGCAATAGCAATGGATATCTCCTTGCCGCTCGTCGGACGAGATCGCGAGATCCTACCCGGACAAGTATTCGCTAACCATTTCCAACTTTTTCTTCGCAGACGGCCCATCACGACGAAGTTCCTCCCAATCCAAGCCCTGCTCTCTCCTTCTGTATCAGCTCTTCCCCCCTCCGAACCGTCGTCCACGAAGCCCTCTCGTTCCTCATCTTCCCCAAGCAGACTCTCGTCGTCCCCCCACAACTTCTCGCCTTCCAAACTTCCCTCCTCCTCCTCCTCCTCCTCCTCAACGTACCCGCGCCAATTCCTGCCCATCACAGTCCACCAACCGGCCGTGGCCCCTTTCCGCCCGTTTGTGAAAGCCCCGGTGCCGAGCATAATCCGCACGATCCGCTACTGCGGAGAACAAGCAACAGGAGGAATTGAGTTTTCCCATTGGGTATGCAGGCTCGAGAGCATACTTGAGAAGATGGAACTGCCTAGGCACTCCCTTATGGGTGGTGCGACAGTGGTTCCACAAGGGGGGAGGGCAGAAAAGGGGCCAAAGCTAATCGCCTTCGGCCTGGGAACAATGCAAGGACATTTTTCGGAACAGGCGGACAGTCCGGAGCTCGAGGTCGAGGACTCGGAGTCGGATAGCGACTCGGATTTCGGTCCGTTCACCGAGCGCGATGCCGCTGCCGGTCGTCGGGTCGACGGCGACCATTCCAAGGCCAGCCAATGCCACGGCGGAGAAGGCAGGAGGATGAAGGAGAGCCAGGGCGACAACAACATCGGGGACGACGGTGGACCCCCCTTGGTGAAGGGCGACCAGGCAAGGATCGCATGCTCAAAACACGCCTTCTTCCTTCTCGTGAAGGACATTCTCGATCATGCGTGGGCGCCCTCTCCTCCCCCTGCCGCTTCCCGTCCTCCCGGCGCGAGCGCGATCAAGCCGCCGCCGGGCCTCGGGTCTCCACATCCGCCGCCCCGGCCCAGAGCGGCGACCCCAAACGATCTCCCGCTGTTTGCGGCGGACCCTTCGTACGCCCCATCCGACGTCGAGGCGCTGCGCCAAATGGGCTGCCGCGTCTGTCCCGGCGCGAGCGCGCTCTGCAAAGTCGACTCGGAGAGCGTCGTCGTTGCTCTGGGCGGCGGCGGAGGCGGAGGCGGAGGCGCAGGCGGCGAGAAGCGCGGGATGCCGTGGCCCCTCAAGCAGGTCCTCGCGGACATGGCCCTCCCCGCCATCATGGTGCTGGAGAAAGTCGGCTCCGGCTGGGACGCGGACGCGGAAACGTGCGGGCCCGACCCAAACTCCCCCCGCGTGCTGGAGTGGATGAGGCAGTACGACGAGATTGATTTCGGCGCCGACGCGTCCCTCGTGGGCGACGCGCGGCTGTACGTGCGTGCACACGCGGGGACAAAGGGGGCGCGTCCCGGGGTTCCTGATTGAGGTGCTCGCCCAGGGGGGGGGGTTGGGGGGTTGGAGGGTGGGAAGTATGTCGTTAAGGGGAAGAAAAGCATCGAGCCCGACCGACCGACCGACCGACCGACCGAGAGCAGCAAAGAGAGAGGGGATGATGAGCTGCTCACGGTGGCTGGCAAGAACTGGCACGAGAGGAGACTCGCTTCCCACGAGACGGCTGTTGGCACCAGCGAACCTTTTCACGATACCCAGCCCTTCGGATAGGGCTCTAAGGCAAAGCGTGGCATTAAGACGAGAAAGGCGCGACATGCATCGGAGGAGTCGCCACGCTGGATTGCCTCGGCTGGGGAGCGCTGACGTTTTGCCGCTCTTCTGGCCTTTCGTGACGCCCCTTTGGTGTAGACGAGCGCAAAATAAGAGCGATGGATAAGGCAACAATAGCATAGAAAAGGAGAATAGTAACTAATTAAAACCAGGAAGCAGTTTCAGGTCGGCAAGAGTAGCATTCTAGCAGTTTCTAGGTTTAGCAATACACGCTCTAGAGCAGGACGACGCGCACGAACAGAAAATGAAGTTTCAGCGAAGGTAGCAATGAACAGGAACAAGCCATTTTATTGCCAAGTCTCAAGTATCTTTAGGATAGTATAAGTAACAGTGTACAAGGATCGCCAAGATTTCTCAGTATCTGCAGGGCTGAGACCATATCGTTCATCACCACTATCCCAATCAAAGTGGGAGGAAACCAGCTTGGGTGGCCCAAAGAGGAAACTGACGGGTGGGTACCGGTCGCCACTAGGGTAGGAATACTCCCGCAGGGATAATGAGCCTTGTATTGGAACATACAGCTTGCACTCCGATGAATAGCATTCCAAGTCTACAGAATAGTAAAACACTCTATGAAAAATGACGAATAGTGCACTGGAATATGAATTAAAACATTAATCTATCATACCATCGCACAGTACCATACATGTCCCCATTAGATCCAACATTATCATCATCAGGTGCTGTGCAAAGCAGCATGCAAACCGAAAACCTTCGAAATGCAAAATCGCGGGCGGTGTTAATCAAGCGACGAAGCTCTAACTAGGACGGGCTAGGATGGATATTCTTTGATCGCAGGCAAGATCAGCATAGTTGCAGAAGAGCATCGCGGAAGGGCGTGAACGAGTGGGGTCGTCGAGTGACCCAAGGGTACGACTCTGGGCAGCCTAGCGCCATTGAGCAGACAAGCAGGGACGGCGGTAGGGCTTGAAGCTTCGTGGGAGTGTCGCTGTCGCCGAGAGGGGCGTGTGGTACCTGAGGAGCCTTGCTGTAATGGCCTAGCGTGAGTAGTCTTATCGTGACATTGTCCTATCAAGCAGGGTCCAGCCCACCTTTGCGGCACGCAGGAATATGGGACGGGCCGGGTTGTGGAGCAGGACTGTTATTTTTACCTACGGAATAGGACGCACTGGTCCCACCATTGCTGTACCACATACGTAGAGAGCACCAAATCCTCAATATCCATCACCGATGGATGCGGTTCTGGTGTGGCGGCGAGGTAAAGCGCGCCATGATTTCGTCGATCAAGCTGGCGTTTCTCTGCTTGCTCTCTCGCTCGGCTTGGGCAATGGATCGTTGGGCAGGAGGCAGAGACCAGGGTTTTGGTTGATCTTCTTGGAATCGTCGAAAGGCATGCGCAGTGCCTGTTTCATCCGGCACCGCGAGGCTGGGACGGGGAACAGCCGGATCGGCAGGTTGGCTGCGACGAAAAAATTAGCTCCACGTCTTAGTAAATCAACAAAAGACGGACCAGGAACGGCGGGTGGATGGAATCGCCTAGGAAGAAGATGGTGTCGACGGTGCAGAAATGTGTCGAGAGTAGTGGAACTTAGTTGAGTCAACCTACTTCTGTGACGTCATGGCGGCAAGGAAGACGCTCCTTGTGTATGCGAAAACCCGGCAGCCGGGGTGCAGGCGCAGATGGTGTGAGGAACCGGTGCATGTATGGGCATTCAATTGGAAGTCGTTTCGACGGAATTAACAAGAAAAGGCCAAGAAACTAGTAGAGGTGCATATAGGTGTGGGTTTCGATAAACAGAAGGGACGAGAGGTTTTGACATCGAAATGGAGAGTTGGACCGTCGGTCCATTTTAATGAGAGACGGGACCCAGTGGCATAGGATTGAATAGGTGGTGAGAAAAGGGCTTTGAGCGACCGGAGCAGCACATTTCAGCTGGGCGCGTGGCAAAGAAGGTGGGGTCTCCCCCGAGTCTTGTCCACAACCCCATTTGGGGCCGCGAACCATGGCAATGGCTAGGTCCATCATAGGGGCGCCTTGTGAGGGTGGATTATATCCAGTACTTTGAGGTAGGTACATGCTATGTGCATAGTAGTAGTAATAGGGCCCTGCATGCAATGGCTGGGGGGTGGGCGAAGTGCTAAGGGTGTCAGTTGATCCAAGGGTGTGGAGCAAGGAGCCCGTATGCACAAAAGTCCTACGCGCGGGTGCTAAACCAATATACCGCCTCCCTTTGCAACTGATTCACCCCTTTTGGTGTCCATATTCTCTCCCCAAAAATACTATACAGGACGTATATATGCATCCGACCTGTGGGCTACCTGCCAGCAACTTGATGGACGTTTGTCGGGATTTTTTTAAGGGTGGGTCGTGGGTCTCCATTATCCAAACTCCTCACTCACCCCCACGCCAACATCAAACAGACAGGAAAGCACCTTCTCCCAAGAACAGCTCCTACCTTAAGTTGCCAGCATTAATGGGCCGCATCCAACCCAAAATTGGGTTCCTCCTCCTTTCTTTGGAGCCTGTTATCAGACCAGGGTGACGTCAGTGGGAAGCAGGACCTGAGGCTGGGATAGCCCCCACAATGTTGAACTGTACTGCGGATTGCATAATGTTGTTTTTTGTTTTTCTGCATCAGTCTCCAACAGAATGACGTCACATGTCCCATCAACACCACAGGTTAGGCTTTTTCAATTAAACCCTTAGCAAAACTTCCCCGTTTCCCTAGATGACCCTAAATTCTGACAGACAACTCTCGAGCTCCTGTGCGTAAAGAATCATTGTGTCTCATGGTCCAAGTAGATATGACATCATCTTCTGGGCTTGCTCTCCAACTTGGTGTTGCACCATTTCCAGAAGCCATCGGCGGCAGTCTCCAAATTAATATGTACCCTCCTTCGCAATATTACCAACCACGTATGAAGATAGGCAGCCATTGTCAATAGTTTCCCGGGTATTTACAAATAAGAAGTTCCCCTTTGGCGAAGATTGGGGGATGAAAGGGGCTACCAACCCTCTCCCCGGCTGCAGGGTGCTTCAACAGGGAAAATAAATCGCTGATCAAGTTCCCAGCGGCGCGGATTTCACATCTGGCAAGCCAAAAATCCCCGTCGACGAGTCTGGATTCAAAGCGATCGACATCATGCCTTTCTCCCCCCTTTGTTTTTGGAATATATTGTTTTCAGTCCGACTGACCGAGCCCGCGCCACGACCTTCCTAACGTGGGAAGAGATCTGGAAAGCAGGATATTACCCTGGTTTCAGGGCATTCATGCCAGCACGTTGCCCGCTTTTCTACTTTTGATCTGTAGAGATAGAAATGACGTTATAAAGTTCAATTGTAGGCAAAAGAACCCGTAGCCCACTACCCATCGTGGCCGTTGAGGTTGCACGTTTCTTCCATCATACCCCCCAAACCCAAATTCAAGCACGCGTTCTTTTTTTCTTTCTAAGCACAAGACTCATTGCCGTGCCTTCACCCATGTTCGACTGGTGCCTGCGTTGTGGCGCCTCTTCCCCAAGGCACAATAGCTTGACTCCCGAGGATGTTAGTACAATGATGGCGGGTGTGATACTGAGAAGACAAAGATCGCGTGGATATTCGGGAGATTCAAGAGCGTCCGCCCATTACATCCTCGGAAACAGGGACTATAGGGACCAATGCGACTAGCATGGTGGAGTATACGGTTCCCTACCCCTCGGAAATCATGATAAGTGTGTCACGAATGGCGCCCACCGCGCCTTGGCGTCGTGGTTGGATGCGATCTTGCTTGGCATACACGAGAGCACATGATGCGTCACATGCTATTACTAGTCTGACTTCCAATGCCAGCCCTGCCACAGAAATTCGATACTCTAGCAGATTTGTAATCTTGAAGCGAAATCATTCATAAGGCAACACCCTGTACTTTTTCCCGGTTTAAAAAAGGAAATCTGCGCGCTACGCTCCAGTGACGACATTTTGTATTACTTTAACTTTCTCCCTGGTGGTGGCAAATATTAATGGCACGCCATATTGATCGACAGTCAGCTGGTCAAACAGGCAGGTTGAACTCGCTGATGTCGGATCTGCGAGATCTAGAACTAACGACCCTACAACGAGATGGGGGTCGAAGGATGTTGAAATGTTTGCCGGAAAAGACAAGGCAACTTGGAAGTTGGACGGCGGAATGACAGAAAGGAGTGGGATGTCGTTCGAGAGTGACGTTGTGGGCTGGAGGTGGTTTTAGATGGAGAGTGATACTGATGAGAAGTCCGATCCGAGCGAGGAACTATGGAATAAGCTACAGACACAATGGAATAATATAGACATGTCTCGCCTAGAGGGATCTAAACCGGCGACAGGATTTATACGGTGCTCTAGAAAACAGGATATTGTTGTTTTGTGTATGACGCAGTGCGATGATGCGTGTCTCAGGAGCCTCCTAAGCAACACAGCTACAATCCAAGGAGTTCAGGTTAGCAGGTACATTACTTATTACTTAGCTTGCATAATGACTCCTTTTGCTACGCTCGAAAAAGATTGGAGTAAAAAGATTCGCCATTCTTCCTATTGTGGCCTCCGATGGGTCGTTCAGATAAAAGAAACTACCTGCCAAAACTTCCACTTGCTGTGACTGCTAAAGGTGAACTGAACTCACACTCTAGAGAATAATTCATTTAAAATACGCGTGGCATATTTTCGAGGCAAGGGCCCTCTGGTACTTGGTAAGGTTTCCATGGATCTTGGCCTATTTCCAGCATCCCACGTTTACGCTAGTTAAATTCCTAGCCTACACGGTGGGCAAAGTTATACGATGGCTGATTTAGTAGGAATAAATTAGGGATAGAAGCAGAAGTGCAGCACTTCACTTTAACCGAAAACTCGCATGGGTTTGGGAAAGGGAAATAAAATTACATGCGAACCTATTTTACAAAATCCTTTTCGTGGCTTCCAAGCTGCTACTACCGGCAGGGACCTCGAAGAACAGCAGCAGGAGAAAATAAATGATGGGGGATAAATGGAATAGCGTAGAAAGAAATATAGCAGAAAGTGTGAGAACAGAAGAATCAAAGATGCGCGTCGTAGTAGTAGAGGCCATGATGGAACTAAAAAGGAAGAAAGTCGACCCCCTGCCGTAATGTTTAGATGTAGGATCTAGCATAGAGCCTTCGGGGAGGGCACTGGTGTAGCAATATTTTCTCGTTTTCTCTCGCTACTCGTGTCCTTGCTAGATAGGGCGGGAGACAACCTGCCGTTTTGGCACCGCGGCGAGGACCTGGCGCGCATTTTGTTGGAAAGAACAAGTTGGCCGGGGCTTATGGGAAATGCTTGTTGCGTAGGAAGAGAAGGAAGAGATGGGGCGGGTGCCTAGATGGGTTGGTTAGGTGCGACAGGTAGGATATGTGGGAGGGAAGTAAGGAAGTACCTGGATGGCCAGGCAAGACCGGGTTGATTGATTTTCACTGGGAGAGGAACATTGACCTGTATAGACAGCGGGTAGACTAAGAAGGAGATAGCAGCTGGGAGGGTGGGATTGGCTACAGTACCCGGCTTTTTGGTACTTATTCGCATATACACCAAGGAAATAAGCCTGGGGTGTGTTCAGTGTAGGACGCCAGCTTGAATGTTCGTGGTTTCGAGTATGAACATGGAGGAAATGAAGTTTCATTCAGGTGAGATGGTCCGCTAGCGCACAAGAAATCGGCTAGGCATTTGGAAACTCTTCGCACTGTCCGTCGCACCTACCCAAAAGAAGGTATCATTCTCCAACGTCAGCATCTATGGGAAAAAGTAGGTAAATATCGAGCTCTGGGATATGAAGTTATGGCCCCGCTCCAGGGAGCTACTGGAAACCCCAAAATGAGGCCCATACCCATGTCGAAAGCCAAGTAAGACAGAAGAAACAAGGACCAGAGAAGATAAGAGAAAACAAGACCACCATCACCCTCCTCAAGGTGCTACAGAAGCAATTTAGAGCACTTGCCAGCGGCGGCACTTTAGAAAAGAGGATGGTATTTCCCAAGGCCTTGGGTTCGTCAAGAGAGTAAATTGGTTGTGGGATTTATAAGGTGCGGTGGTGTGCAGAGCTCGCAGAGGAAGGAGCGAGTGAGTTGAGAGGTATGACCGGAGAAGGGGAAAAAGACTCTGGTCCCTTAAGGCGAGGTGGGCCGTAAAGAGAGACTGGTTAGGAAAGCTGGTCACGTCGACTGTACTATCCATTAGGTTAAAATAACCTCGGAGCGGGTTTGAAAATGGGAAAAACCACCATCCTTCCTAGTTGATGCTCGGTCTTAGTATTACCCGAGTCTACTCCTTAAGGAGCACTCTATTCACATGCCGAAGTTTGCAAAACCTCCCAGCGGGACGAGGGATCTAGCTTTGTACCTCCTGTGACAAGAGTCATGGAATGAAGACAATTTTTGTTTTTGCAGGCTTAATTTGGTTATTGGCACGTGTGTGAGGTGACTTAGAGAGCAATAAGTTATCCTTAGGGTGTGTTAAGGAAGGGAGATAGGGACGGGCGATGACTTAGGGATGGAAGAACTTTCCTATTTGATGACAAAAGATGGGGTAAGCTTCGAAGCCAGAAACACCAGAAACACCAGGCGAAAAATAGCAAAAATAAGAGACCATCCCATTCCCCCTAGAAGCCACCCGCGGTGTAATGGGTATCTCCGCTCGGGTTATGCCGCAAACCAGTTAGGTATGAGCACCTTAAAACTCCAAATTTTCGGAAATATATATTTCAGATTTTATTTGGCTTCGTCCGGGCATTGAACACACCCCCTTGAACTGCCCAAGGTTTGCGAGAACCACCAGGGGCAGGTGCTAGGTGCTTACCCATTTGCGGCAACTAGGAGGGAGGAAGGAGCTCTTTTTTTTCAAGCGCTTGATATGATTGTTGGAGTGCTGAAGAGTTTGCGGGGTATATAAGGGAGGAGTCGGAATAGTGAAGCGGACTCGGAAGGATGGTTGAGACCGTGAGGCTGTCGACGGATATAAATACAACTTGACCCACTACCTGCTGGGAGCTGTTCACTTATACTGAGGCCGTCCCAAATGAGTTCCTAGTATTACCTCAATGGTCAGTAAGTGGTCCACTGGAACACGTGCCTAAGCCTTCTTCAAATTCCGGAGGTTCCTTTGATATGCTTCCAGACGGAGTGAGTATGGAGGTAACTGTACTTAGGCCACATATCTTATCGCTCGCGCGCTTCAAAGTATAAATCTATGGGTTCTACCAGCTGCGGCACTTGAGAGGGAGAGAAGAAAAGTCTTCCAGTGATTGTTGGGGTTTGGAGGGAAAATAGGACCTATGAATTTATAACAAGAGAGGTTGTGGGAAGGAAGTGCCCTCTTGGAGGTGGTAGGGGATATAGGGAGGAAGGGACGGGTGCAACATGGGGTGTAAAGTGTGGTGGAAAGGAAGGAGGGAGGAGGAGGATGAGGAGGAGGAGGAGGAGGAGGAGGAGAATAGAGCTGGAACATCATTCCTTCTTCTGTGGTATTTACTTCAAGGAATTCGATTTGAGGCTTTCGGTGATAGTACTATTTGCATAATTCAATAGATTTGTGAAGGTTTCCTTTAGTCTTCTAGTAGTTCAGGCTCATAGTTTTCCAAAGTCAGTATCGCTTGCGAGTTGCAAAACTCCAACTTCTATGTCCTCCCGAAAAAGCTCAATCAAGTACAGGTGCGACAAGTTCCTTGCTAGCGAGAGGTGCTTAAAATTAACGTCATCCCTCGGAATGATAGGATGATAGATAGCCTGTTACATTTGTGTACGATCCGTCCAGTCAATAAGAAGCAGGGAAGTACTGCAGGAAATCATCCCCCTATAGCTAAGATTTGCATTCGAGTAGGGCTTTCTACATTTACTACTAGGATCTCTGGATGTATATTAATTTAGAACCGAACCAGCTTCCGTCAGGACACAGAAGTTTCTCAATTTTCGCCAAGAACCACCGGTAGGAACACTTCTATCACGTTCCGCTTTACGGTCATGCTCTTCATCTACTGCTACATCACCCGAGTAGGCTTATGAGTAGTGCTACCTTGCTAAGGATATGATAGCCCTTGTTGTATGTATGAGGTACGAAGCGGAGAGTAGGGAAGGGAGTATGCTGACAAATGAGGGACGGGAAGAAGTTAGTTACTATGCAGAACACTCCTCGTTGAGAAGGGTGGTTTAGAAGGCGCGGATCAAAAGGGAGGGCGGAAGGGAGAGGAATCAAATTCAAGGGACAATTGGACATAAAGAATAAATCGATGTTATTTGAGATCTCGATTGTGCGAGGCTGTGTTGAGCTTCAATCTTCTACTATCACCTTAGATACGGTCTATTGCTTCGGTTCAGGTCTCAAAACGGCCAACCAGCTCTCCTGGGCCTGGCATAGCAATGGAATCGTCCGTCCAATGGTCACGATGCTCATCCATCCAGTGTCTTTTTGCCCTATCCAAGATTGCCTTCTTCCTTGAAATATTTTCCCTCTCCGCGTGACCTCCCGTCATCGGCATCATGAGCTGTCCGAAGCAAGCCTCCGCCGTTTCGCCAAACCCGTTCTGGTCGTCCCGACTCAGTCCAAACTCGTTGAAGAGGAAGCCATTGAATTCATCAGCCTGGTCTGGGTCACTACCGTGGTACGCATAGACATGCCCTACTGTATCGCCACAAGCATTCCTCTGCTTTGGGTCAACCCCGTATTTCTCAATTAGGAGCCTGACATTCTGATCCCTCCAGCCATAGTCGGCGGCAGCATGTATGGGCGTGTCTCCAAGCCAATTTCTTTGGTTGGGATCCAGGTGGTACTTGTCGATCAGAGTCTTGATAATCTCCACGCTTGCCCACCCGACCGCATAGTGCAAGGCTGTGGAACCAGCTCCATCTAGCTGCTTCGGATCGACGTTGTACTTGTCGACCAGAATTTCCAAGGCTTCGACACTCTTCTTTCTGGACTGGGCCGCAAAATGAAGTGCTGTCTTGCCGTTCTCGCCCGTTTGGTTCGGATGGACATGGTGTTTACCCAGCAACACATTCAGAGTATCGGTTGATCCCACAAACGCTGATAAATGAAGAGCCGTGTTCCCTTCCTTGTCTCTCTGGTTTGGATCTACGTGGAGCTTGCCTACAAGCCGATCGACAACCTCGGCACGCCCCCTATCAGCGGCATGATGGATCGGGACATTTCCCATCCACTCTCCCGCTGGATCCGCTCCATACTTCGAGACCATCAAGTCTACAATATCGGCGAACCCGTCCAAGCTTGCTCGCCTCACGACATCCTTTGCTAGCCACTCTAGGCGCTCGGGAGTATTGTCTTCCCGACTCTCTTTAATAAGCCCATCCAGAAACTCTACGTTTCCAGCGCCTGCGGCGAGAGACAAGGGACAAGATCCCCCCTCCCAGAGCTGCCACAAGTCAAGCTTGTACTTGCGCTTCAGATGTGTAACCATCTCTAGATCCCCAGTGGCAACAGCATCCCATAATATGTTTGGTTCTTCGGGTGGAGTGTTTCCAAAGAGCATCTTCCCATCCTTTTCGCTCAGACATCTATCAATCGCATTCCACATTCTCCGGTCCGGATCCCTGATAGCCTTCTGGATAGCCTTCAAATCCCTAGCTGCCCATTTGCTATTTTCTAGCAGCATCTCGACAGCCTTGGCGTTCTTATCCTGTACTGCCTGGTCAAGAGGCGATGCAAAGTGGAAGAACACCTGATTCTCCGCCTCTTTTCGTGCGTATACTCCCTCAGGGCGATACTGTTCCTTCGCACGCGAGTACCTCAAGGGGTGCTTGATCTTCTCGGATCGTGGGAGAAGGCACGGCTCCGCACCGTAGCGAATCAACAAGGTCACAAATTCGTCCGATGAAGAAGTGGCTGCTGCGAGGAGCGCTCTTCTTAGCGCATAATAAGTCGGCATGGCACCCTTCTTCAAAAGGAACTCCATCATATCTAGGTAACCCTTGTCGATGGCTATTGACAGTGCCGTAGTTTCCCCTGCCCTGCGGTTTAAAGCGTCTGATCGTTTGGTTCTTGGGACGGAAGAGAGATGGTGCTGACCCAGAGGAATAAGGCCCACGAGTGCTGCTACGTGAATTGGGGAGAGCAAATCAAACTGAAAGTGGCCATCTCTACTTTCGTGCTGTCGACTACCCGCGGCTAGATACCAGTCCTTAAGGGCATCTACATCGTCAAAGAACTCGCGGTGCTGGTGGATGACGTTCTTCATTGCCATGGAGTCGGTGCATCGCATGTGCTCGGGCCAGTATGCCACACTGTACGAAAGAAGCGGAGGCAGGGACGACACTGCCAAGTTTCCCCATCGGTCAAGAACTGGAGTTGGTTGCTGCCCGTTTTGGCTCTTGTGTTGTTTAATGACGGCATCGAGGCATACACCTGCCATATCGGCGTGGACTTCCTCCTCCTTCGGCAGGGATGGGAAATAGTCTGCTTCCACAGCATTCGGTCTTCTCGACAGCAAAAAGTCCTTTGCACTCTGATGCACCAGACTAACTTTCTCCCCCACAATGATCAACAAGTGTCCGCAATGCCCAACCTTTTCCCTCATAACCTGTTTGACATCGAAATATCTCGTCGCTTTGACTCCCGCCACAGTCGCCAAATCCTCTAGGCTCAACGACTCCATGCCGAATGTCGCCCACAACAAGATATTCCGAACCACCTCTCTGCGTTCCGGCGTCACCTGCTTCAACATCCTTTCGTAAACCTCGTCAACCCCGGACGGCAGATTATCAAGGGATTCGTCCACCTCCGAGGGTGTCTTTTCATCCAACTCCTTCAGCACAAAGCTAACCCACAAAAACGTGCCATTTGCGTTATCCCCCAGCGCACTCTCCACCCTTTCTTGAAGTAAAGGCGGATATCCCTTCATTTCTGCCAGCTCGGTAACTGACCCCTTGATGTATATACGAATGCTTTCCTGAACCTTTGGCTCCGAGTTCAGCCGAATCCTCGTAGAGAGTCTCAGTCTCTCAGGTAGATAGACCGGATATTCCCTGCTCACCACGATGAGTCTCAATCGGCACTTTTCATCTGCCTCCCTATATAATTCTTGGATCTTGCTCACCAGTGTCTTCATGGACTTCACACCAATCTCGTCCAGCGCATCTATCAACCCATAGATGACCGGTATCCTCGTGTCCCTTACAACATCCAAGAATATCCTCCACAGCGTCTCAAAACTTCCATCTTCGAATATCTTCTCGCCTCGGTACGTATACTCCTTCTCCAAGTGCTCGAACAGCCCCGCATCTTGATACAACAGATGGTACAGCAACCCTCTCAACACAGCTGCTGCCGCATTTCTCCTCGATTCTTTGTTGTCGCAAAAGAAGAAGGCAACCAGCCCAGTCGGATCCTTGGCCTTGGCGTGCTTCTCGATGTGCTGGCTCAAGTGAATTGACAGCATCGTCTTTCCCATACCAGGACCTCCTGATATCCACAGCAGCCCCGAGGATTCTGTCTCAAGCCAGTTTTTGTATGCATCAGACTCTTCGATCCAAGCGCATGTTCCCTCGGCGATGGGACCTTTGGCACTCAAGAGCCTGTCTCTGTCCTCATTGGGATCCGTCACGAAGATATCCCTCATACATTTTTCGAAGTCAGTGTTGTTGGCCATCGTCAACCGGTCCAGCTTTCTGGTAATCTTCTGTTCGACGGACGCTAGTTGGTTTTGGTGGGAAATGCCGACGTTTCTAAAGGGCATATTAGTTTTGGACGGCGTAGACTCGTGAAGATTGCAATCAAAGTGTGATCAAGAAGATGGGATGCAAGGCGAGCGTGGCTAGGGTCAGGGCATTTTTCAACATGCACCTAGGACCTTCAACCGGTTTCGAAACCATTCTCCTACGACTCCACGGGGAACCGATAACCAACCCAGACCCAGCAACGTTGCGAACATGAAATTCAAGGGCGAAGGTGAATCCAAAGGAAGTCGATTCGGGTTTTACTCACAGTCCAGCCAAGTTGATTTCATTCCCCAAACTCGTCTTTTGCCTCTCCAGCACTGCAAACATGTCCATCACATCCTTCTCCTTATACAATGCCAGCTTCACTGATTTCCATGTCTTACCCGCCACACTTCCTCCTCCCTTTCCTCCTGCGTCGTCTTCCGGCTCCTCAAAACTCTTCCTCAACGGTTCCACAGCCTCTAGCAATTTCTTGGCCTCTTCCCTGCACCTCTGCAATATCCTCTCAACCTCTGGGGTCCGCAATTGCTCGTTCTTTTCGACCCTCTGGATAAAATTGTGAAGGGTTTCAAGTTCTCCAGCCTGTCTCTTGACTCCTTCCGGCGCGTCGTGATAAGTCTCGCGCACTTTCTTGACGGTCATGAAAAGCTGAAAGATGAGCGTCGCCGCCGAGGAGGCGGTGCCAAAGGCGTCCATCGTGTTGAAACGCTCAAGCGCGCTCACAGGGAGCACCAACTAGAACTTCCTTTCAGGGGCCGGGGCTGATCAGTCTGCTCCACGCGTGCACGTTCGAAGGTATCGCGCCGAGTAGGCAGAGAGCAAAGGAGGACTTTTCCAAAGTGGAAGATGTGGAAAAGATGAATGAGAAATCCTGCAGTGATGTCAATGCAGCGAGTGTGTTATCTATCGCACTGCACCTCGAACTACGGCGTCTGCTCAAGCGAGTGAGAGGGGGATAAAATTGCTCCCAGATGTGTTTCACAGCAGAGCCTCATCGTCCAAAAGAGACTCCTGTAGAAGCGGGGGCACGAGCATGCGGTGGGGAAACACCTTCGCTTCCAGCCCGAGGCGTGACAAAATAAATGGTCTGTCTGGACTAAATTCTCACTGGCACCGCAGCTGGAAGCACGGCTGGAATCGCTACTGGAAGCATTCTTACAAGGGAGTGTTTGTCACAGCAGGCCACTTATTTTGTCATCCACTTGCCAGCCTAGGCGCGTTCGCCCTATCAGTGTGTTGACGAGTGCTGACGAGCGTAAGCCACCGCGCTAGCGCCATGGTCTCCAGCCTGACAGGACGATGTAAGAAGGGAACGGCGATGGGATGAGCTACGGTGTCGTCGTGACACTTTAGGAAATAGTAGAAGAGTATCATGTTTTCATACTTGCATTGCCCATCTCTCTATCTACTTAAATAGTATAAGGTACAAGTATATAGTAGTAAGTACTAACTACGCGGTAACTATAAAGTTAGGCGTATTGGGATGCATGATAACAAGGTCTTTAGGGTTGGTTGACGGATAGCCAAGCAAAGCCGCTGCTGGCCACTCCTTCCACCAATTATATTATAGATTGTAGATAGAAAAAAAAAAAACTTCTGAAGTATCCATAGCTTTATGGGTTTGGGCTGATCTTCCGGCGCGAATTTTTACAATCCGCGGGGCCATTTTTGCCAGCTTCAATATTTCAGGTCACCTCTAATAGTGCACGTGACCCCCGTAATGAAGTCGTTTTTGCTGGCTTCAAGTGGCTTGTGATAACACCGATAAGACTTGCGCCACGCTTAAGCTTTACGATAATTATCTACATAGTACAGCTGCCCCAGCTCCAAACAACCCCTACCACATTCTTCACCAACGCTCCGAGCCAGCATATTGTCGAGATCGTGCCTATAATTTAAGAACCTTGTCCTCCAAAAATTCTATCCTTCGATCTCTCAACACCTCACACACACACCGCCGTTAGTCCAAAAGTAGGCGCATCGCAATCAAACACAACCCGCGACAACATCGAACGCGAAAGCCCACCCACCCACACTCATACTCCAGAAAATAAACTGCCCTTCCCATCTTCCACGACTCACCCACAGGCACTCTCGCAATCATGACAGAACCCCGGGCGCGCGCCGCCAAAAACGTCGGCAAGGCAAACTTCTCAAGCACAGAGCGTACTTCTACCTTTCTACACTCTCACCCTTCTCCTCCCTCCCTCTTTCCCTCTGTTTCCTCAAATCCTGCCTATGCTAACCGCTATCTACACGAAACACAGTCTCCACATTCCTCACCGCACACGGCGACTCTCCCGTCCCCCTCCCGGAAACGGTAAAAATCCTTGACGAAATAGCCACGGAATTCATCCAGGGCCTCTCCTTCGAGGCGACACGCGTGGCGCACCATGCCGGTCGTCAAAAAGTGAAGTTCGAGGATTTCCAATTTGTCATGAGGAGAAACCCGGAGGTGCTGGGGAAAGTGCAGGAGATGCTTGAGAAGAAACAGGCTATTTCGGAGGCGAGGAAGGTGGTGAGTGATGGGAAGGACGAGCTTGCTACTCTAGCTGCCGAGGAGGCTACGAAGAATAGTGGAGGGGTGAAAGATGGGGGCGGTGGAGGCAAGGATGGGGCAGGAAGTACAATAGGTCCAGGAAGTGGAGGAGGAAAGAAGGGGGGGAAGAGGAAAGGGAAGAAAGGGCAGATTGGGGATGGGGATGGTGTGGACGGTGATGATGATGTTGCGAGTAGTGCGCCTGGGGGCAAGAGGAGAAAGATGGGTTAGATGTCTGAGATGAGGGGGGGGGGGCGATGCTGCTGGTGATCGTGCGGAGGTGGGAAAGCGTGGAAGGGCAAGGGCAAGAGGACGCCCTCTGGGACAAAGGGTACAACGCACATCTCAAGGAAGAAGAAGATGTGAACCAGAAGCCACATCTAAAGCACCGCAATGCTCCACATCAAGCACCCCAGCTCAAGCATCCGTACCAGTCGCGACACCAATTTCTTAAGGAGAGTAAAGTCCGCTTGATGACGAAGCCTGGTTCAGATACATGAGATTGTTTGGACGACTGCCTTGACGACTGTCTATGATCTCTTCTGTGTGCCCAGATTCTTCTCCTTTGTCTTTCCTTCTCTTCGTGCTTTTGGCTTCTGGGAAAGAACGTTCCCCCTGCTTTTCAAGATCATTGATTCAACCTAGCATGCTTTAATTCATGAAGTAGTCATGCGATTTGATATCCCATAGCATAGCATAGCATAGCACAGCGTGGCGTTTTGGGGTAGTTTGGATTACGGTACGTCCGGTCCATTCAGCATATCAAGGTTTTTTATTTTATTTTTACGACCGCAGTAGTACACTCCAATAAATACATCAGGTTTTTCATGTCTACCTTTTAGTCCTTGTACTCCAACTACGCACGCTACCGATGTCGCAGCTGACTCGATATCCCATGGTCGATAAGTGTCACATCCACCAACAGGTAAATAGCTTGGCTGTGAATACCTTTCGGGACCACTTCATCACGTCCCACTCCTCAGACACGTTGGGCGTTGGTCCGGCAAGACGCACAAACTACCCAGCACAACTCTAGCCTTAATGCCGCCCCGCAAGTCTGCATAGCATAGCCTCCCTCAAGATCTTGAGTTTAACCACGCCAGCGTGCATGCATCGTTCCTAACTACTGTCCATACTCGCATGCAGAAATATGGGAGAGGAGCGGAGGAAGAACAGAAGAGGAGTGAAATACCCGCATTCCTAGTTGGTGAATCTCGCGAGGGGTTATAGTGTGAGATAGGGAGACCCGGGCTCTAACAGAATGTGCGCGACACCGAAACCGGAACTGCCAGGAAGCCTTGAAGCGTGTTAAAATCGTGGCTGTGTATTACTACTTTCTAGCAGGAACTCGAGGTCCGGGATTTCGCGTGACAGGGTGGTAGATGGGGGGTCTTGAAAAACACCGAGGATCACATCCAGACTCCCGAGAGACAAGCTCTGTTTCCTCGTTCCCCTGCCGTCACTTCCAGCGCTTTGCGCGTGCTATCCCGCAGAAAGGTGCCTCGTTTGGTCATGTTTCGAGTTCGTGTATGCCCAGTCGCAGATTACCTACGTCGTAGTCGTACGTCCCTCGACGAGCGAAGGAACGTGCAGCATCTTTGTGGGACACAGGCCAAGGTCTCTAATGTGCGACTCTGTATGACTCTCTGAAGTTGTACGGGTAACCGCCAAGGCTTGAAAATCTATGATATCCGTGGGGTCTCGGTTTTGGGGATCATGGGGAGCCGCCTTTATACTTTTCATGCTGTGATATCTGCCAGGATATGAGGCCCGAAAAAAAAAAAAGGATATGCGAATAATTCAGGGATGAAGTTATATCCATAGAGGGACTTGATTTGAAGCTATGTCCTTAGCGACTGTGGGCAGATCGGTATCTGTCACTGACGACTCTATCGCTCGTCTCTCCCGTCCTGCAAGTGTCACACACACAACGCATGACGGCCCGGTATTGTTTTCTCCGGTTCTGCATTTTGGCAAAGCCACTGTTGAACAGCCAAAACATCATCTCCGATTTATTCCCATGTCTAGCGGAGCTCCTTGGAACGATCGGCGCCCACCGAAACAATGAAGCCGTTCCTTGCTTTTGGTGATATTCAGGCTGGCTTGTACCACAACGATGGGTGGCCGAAGACACCTCTCCAGGAGTTGGAAAAGTTCAAAGTCAAGTATACTTCATACATCACAAAAGATGTCGGAATGTTTGCCACCTCGACGAACGTGGCGATGAGGACCCCCTTGGTGAGGGTTCACCGAAAGAGTAGGACTTCCCTCTCCATCGTGGTTTCAGGGGGTTTCTGTTGCACGAGAAGCCGTAGATCTCCCAAGATCAGACTCTGATCCCACCGCCTTCCCTCCTCGTCCAAGAAAAGGTTCTCGAAAGCCAAGAACTACCTACCATTCGTTCATCCAGACCTTTCGACGACGGTGCTCCGTGACACCGCAGATTTAACCTGCGGGCACAAAGACCGAGAGTGTACAACAACATACGCGATGATAAACCATTGTCCTCGACCCGGAGATACCTAGCCGTGGTATTTTCTACAACTTTGTCGATCCTCCTCTCCATCGTACAGCCCGCTCGCCCACCCCCCCCCCCCCACGGGGAAAGTTCGCCCAGCATTTCTATCTGGCGCTCGTCGAGAGACCGTTTCGATCAGCGATGATGATCTGTGCCAAGCCAGGTTGGTATTGTCCTCCTGCCCACGAATCGTGACAGGACTCCTCGAAAATATATGATTTCTATCTATCTATCCAGAGAGCGGGAAAATAACCATGGGACCTCGAGGCTTGTCCATCTCGAGCACGCAGCCATACTATGGTGGTTGAACGACCGAGGATCTTGGCCTTTCGAAACCGCCTGCACCATACCAACGTCGGAAAGGATATTCGCCGTCAGTGCGCACCGGCTCGGCTTTGTCTTCCGTCCCCACGTGGCGAAAGGCCTTCTCCGATTCTGCCGTCATCCATGTATCCATGTTCCCGTTTCGCATATCGCCATCGAAAGCCCTCCCATGTACTTTACCATCCGACCCTTTGCGGCGTCAATCTGTGCAGTCCAGGCAGCCCAGAAAGGCAAGCTCTTCTCTGCTTTGCAGAGCTTGCCGCAGGTTTTCGTTTCCGTTTCCGTTTTTGTTTCCTCCCAATACACGTAAATAGCGATTTCCCTCTGGTCGACACACTGCCTCCGTGTGTCGACTCTTCGGTTCGTATGGTGTGTAGGAGCGGGGGTTCCATGGCAGCGCCGGAGAGATCGGTCAGAAAACTAAACTGCTCATGATTGTTCAGTTTCAGCACGAGTGCTGGGTTAGATACAAATTTCAAGTTTTCAAAATGAAATAATAAACTTTCGTCTTTGTTGCGAGGTTGTATTGCCTGGGCCTGCGCCTCGCGCTTTCGTCATCACGAGGCTGGCTCAGTCGGCTTAGGTAGGCACCTAAATTTATTGAGTCTTACACTACGAGAAGTCCATTATTGCGTCCTGTTTTGCTGCCGGGCAACAGCATTCGGGGAGGCTATGATAGGCCCTAAGCCACGAACTCTGGCCTCCCACTGGCCCAAATGACCGTTGTGGTAATCCTTGGCTTGAAGGAACTGTGCGGTATGAAAGAACACAACCACCTAAAACCCCCATAAACCGTAATTCTATCTCCCAATAAAAAACTCCCAACTAAAACCGTGTTTCGCCAGTATGCCTAGTATGTGATTGCATGGTGGTGCACGGGTAAAACTCGAAAGAACGCCGCCATTGCCCGATCCAGGTGGGTATGAATAAAACAAGCGAAAGAATAGAAACATAAGAACCGAAAAAGCCATGCAAAAGAAAAAGTCCATTACTCCAAGGAAAATGCCCTGCATGCACCCCAGCCCGAGGTATCTATGACTCGTGCATCGTCTCGATGGGTGGTCGTGCGGTCTGCGCCCTAATGGACCTCGCGCCCTTCTCGGGTGTCATCATGTCGAGATCTTCTTCAGGTTCGTCGCAAAGGTCTACGACCGCGATGGCGGGAAGGTTGGGAGAGTTTCCGTGCTCATCCGGGTGGTAGATGAGGGTGCTGCTGCGGCTCCTCTTGGCCCTAGGCGGGAGAGGCGTGGCACCTCGTGCATTCGCCTCCTGGTAATCAACCGGACTCATGTCGAGGTCAGCATTCTCCCAGCCCGGGTTGTGGCGGTGTAGGTTCTCGAGGGCCTCGGCTAGGTCGTCAGCGTGCACCATCTTGTTCGGGGCGTCCTCGAGCTTCATCTCCCAGCCGTGGGGAGGGCTCGGTGGCGGGGAAATGAAGAAGAGCTTGCCGGCGTCGGGAAGGGCGAGATGTTGGGCGCCGTTGAACTGGGCCTCCGATATTGTGGGTCCATAGAAGACGCGGACTCGCTCGCCCTCGATTCCGGCACGATCCCACGCCGCTCGAACGGCGGTGGCCTGTTCGACGGTGGCGAAAGAGGCGAGGATGCGGCGGAACGACTTTAGCGGGACCCAGGTGTGGACGGGGGCGGTGGACTCGATCATGGCACGTATTTTGGATTGCTGGTTGGCCTCAAACAAGGACAGGTTCTGGATGTTTGTGATTAGGACAGTATTGGTTGCTTGTGCGGGCGGTGACACTGCGGGCGGCAGTTTTGAGAGATCGAGGTGTAGCGACGTCTTGGGGGAGAGCTTTCGCTTTGAGGGGATGGTAGAGCCAGAGTTGGCCTGGAGGCCTTTGGCATATTGGGGTTCTGTTGGCGAATCCATTTTTGACGGCAGTGTTCTCCTGAATCTGAGAGTTGTGGTTGTTGTGTTGGTAAGAGACGAGATAGTCATTGAGAACGGGTTGAGAGGGGAGAGGAGGATATGGTAGAGAAGATAAAGAAGGACGGGCCGATGTACAGATTCGTGACAGCGTGGTTGGTGGGATGTGCTTCTGTGGAAGAGTGGGCGCAGGGATGATGATGTAACTGGTCACCCTTTTCGGTAGGTGGTGTCTTCTCGCTCTTTCCTTTTTGCGGGTTTGATGTTTGAGTAGTAATGAGTTGCACTTGTGTTTTTCTTGTTCGAAGGGGGCAAAAGAAAGAATACAACGAAGATGCGGGAGACGGGGAGAGGTTATGTACTTTACTCTAGATGGACAGACTCCACAAATGGCAATTTGTGGCCCACAGTGAAACAAATAAAAGAGACGGAACGAGAAGACGCCGTACTGCGGTCACGATAGATTCGACGCTGATGAATGGGGATGATGGCTGTGAAGCCAGCAACACGTCCCCATCAAACGGGCTCGCTGCTTCCCTGACAATGGAGTTTTGCTGGGCGTTTGCCTCCACACGGCCAGGTATACCGTATGCAGGGTGGAAGTTGCCTCCTCCGGCAGCTAATAGTGGAGATTTGGAAGGCGTAAATACCCTGCTGCGGGAAGGTATCGTGCACCGATCAAGACATGGTCCCCGCCATGCCGGTATGGAGTCGCCCTTTGAGAAAACCGATTGTACCTCCTAGTAGTGATTTGTGTGTTTGGATACATGGTCACGCCATGCCGTCCAACAAGCCTCTCTTCCGCTACCGGGGGTCCATCATCCATGCGTCTCTTCCTGCGAACACAAATTCTCAACAAACCTTTGCAGCACAGCCTCAATCAACCACCTCCCACATTCGACGATGTTCTCGCCCGTACCCCCAAACGCCGCGGATATTCGATGAGTGGTTCCTGGGCATCTAAAATTCCCGAGACGTGCTGCTATGCGCCGGCTGGCGGGGACCACCAGAGACAACCAACAATCACCTTCTATGCTGGAGACCTCCACCAAGGCCAGGAGGTACCGAGACACTAGCCACGGACTACTAACTGGATGAGCATCCATATTTGAGAAATTTGTGCAACATTGCCACGACCCCGTGAGACCCTCAGGCCTGGAGATTTGCGGCATTGTTCCCACATGATTTCATTTCTAGGATTTCCGGCCAATTAACCTACAGCGGGAAACAGAGGGGCTATCTTGGTGTTGAGAACACCAGTGTCGCAAAACCAAGGTTAGCGGATAGGTTAGAAGAAATCGCGGCCGCAATGTTCCATGTCTCGGTGTAACTTTTTTTTATTACTTTTTTTATACAGTACAAGCAACGTCCCTCTTTCCCCGGAAATTGCACTATATGGCTCAGCCAACGACGGACTACCCCCTGTCTGCGTGTGATATGGATCAATGGATCACATATCCCTTTCAGGTCTACATCACAGTCACACCCCGCGATTCACGACAAGAAGCCCAGAGAGGCTGTGGCAACTGCGTGGATCTCAAGATGTTTCGCTCGCGATGTCCCGAGCACAGCCTCAATAGCTTCGTTAGATGTTTAGTCCCAACCCATCCATTCTCACTTTTGCTGCTCGTGCGAATTATGGTCTAAACATCTGGGCTGCAATAGACATATGATGTTTTCGGAACCTTCGGGTCGGCCATATGTTCCATCGGCGTACGGATTAATTCTACCACTAGTCAAAGAACCACCCTAGGCTGTTCCTAAGACCAAGGAATGTTTTAACTTTGACTCTGTGCATCTTGAAGTCTGGCCTCCCTTGATACGAATCTCTTCAGCGCTCGCTCCCTCTCTCCCGCTTATAGCATCGAGACAGACAAAGGGTGCTTTTCCGGGTGTGCAACCCCAGTTCGCCCGGATACGGTGCCCGAAGCCATGCATTCCGAAATCATGGGAATTTCCCTTGAGAGAAGCTTACTCACGGTCGGTAGAAATTGTCGCGATAGCTCCGTAGCATGCAGCAATGCAAGGCGTCGTGTGCACTGTGGTGTTTCTGGGGCTTGGACCAAGCCACAGAGTGGAAAATGCAATGGGCAGTGGCACCGATCCTTTCCGAGGCAGTCGTCAGTTGGGGATTTTTGTCGTCTGCCCGTCTTTGCCAACTGCCGCAGCACCTATACGCCTTCGCGGCTGAATATCATCCTAGATGCGACAGGGGTCAAGTGGCTGACCTGGCGGGGTGGCCAAATGATTGCGCGTCTCTCGTCGTTTAAGCCCTAAAGGCATCCCGCTAGGCAAGCCACAGGCCGACTTTACTAGCGTAATACACAGTGGTAAATTACCAGACTAATGTAGATATAGCAGCAAGACACCAGTACGCCTTGTTTGTCGCATTTTGGCCCACCCCGGACGACCCTTCGCGATATTCTACTCGATTTGCCTTTCATTCTCCAAGGAGAGAGTTCAATGGTCGCTTCCAAAACCATTGTCAACATGATTTCGCCACCCGGGGAGGCTGTGGTGACATCCACCGGCAGTCTATCGTCGGAAGTTGCAGCATCCAAGAAGGATCCGCCCAAAAAGAGGCGCCGGCTGGTGATATCGTGCACCGAATGCCACAGACGGAAAGTAAAGGTATGCTTGCCATATGGAACGATCAAGGAGACGAATTTGCTGCAAATTGTTTCTCATGCAACCCGTCTTTTCCCCAGTGCGACCGGAAACTACCATGCTCCAACTGCCGGAGTCGAAACAAGGAATCTTCATGTCGTTATGAGACGCTGGGAAGCTCATCTTCGTTCGATGGACAATCCAATGCGGCAATATCGGGGGCGGCTGTTATCAAAGTCACACATGCTGGGAACCAGAGCCTAGACTCATCAGATACCCAGGCACCGAGCATCGATGAAGAGGCGGAAGTTGTCGATCTTCACCCTGGACTCAACGGCCTAGGCTATGTCAACAATGGATGCACAATTGAATTTCTAAACACCATCAAGGGTAGCTTTGCTGGAATAAGCACGGAATCTGACGGGCTTGCTCCGACAGACCAAGGCAGCGCGTTTGGAATGCGTGAGAGGTACAAGAGTCTTACTCGGCAACTTCCACCCAGAAATAACGTCGAGAGCTTGGTTGAGGTGTACTTCCGAGAATTCGACTGGCATCTTGATAGAGATGTCTTCCATGACCATCTTTCAGAGTGGTATTCGGTACCCTTCAACCTACTGCAGGAGAAAGGGCCGATGGTCTTATCGCCCGATGTCAGGGTCTTTCCCGCCCTCCTATTCCAGACACTCGCAAATGCCCTGATCATACTCCCCAGGCACAGAGAAGCTGAGTTCGAGGCTCTCAAGTATTCTGGAGGTATGAGCTTTGAAGACCTGGGCTTGGAATACAGCGAAGCGGGGGATTCAATCGTAACATTGTTGGGAAAGAGACAGATGACAGAAATGACGGTCTTGGCCGGCTTTGTCAGATGTGGGTTTTTGAAATATACGGGGAGGGTCTTGGAGTCGGTAAGCTTTGATCCAAGCGTAAACTACAGCCTCAAATTCCGGCACTGACACTCATAACCCTCCTTGGTGGCACCAAGTGGCATGTTGTATTCACGACGCCCAGGAAGTGGGCGTCTACTCCGACGACCTCGACCCGAAACCACAAGACGAGAACAGCGAAGAGTCAAGAATTCGAAATGCATGGCGGATCCAGAGAAGGAGGCGACTTTGGATGTCTTTAGTCTCATGGGACTTGCATTCTTCAATGATACTGGGAAGGCCTCCAACCATAGATATTACTGCCCCCATGCCCACACCTCCCATCGATGCTCACGTATCAGCCAGCCGGTATTCCACGTACCCACATCTAAGAGATCCTGAAGAACCCCCGACACGACTCACAAGGTCAGTTTGGGTCAGCAAAACCATGCAACCCCTGAAGGATATTCTCACTATGGGCAAGGAGTCAAGAGCGGGGCCCGAGGCCTGCAAGCTTGTCGATATCGTCCACGAGTCAATATCGAGACTCGAAAGGGAGGTGCCGCCTTTCTTTGATCTTGACCATGCCGACACCCGTTTCGACTCTCATCCGGATTGTGCGTGGGTTCCCGGAACGCGCATGCTAATCAAGCAGATAATCGCGAGCATGTTCATGGCGCTGCACCGGCCCTTCGTCTTCAGTCAAGCCCACTCAAGGAGAGAAGCTCTTCGGGCATGTCTAACGATACTCGACGTGCAGAGGATCCAGTTTGTGAGCCTACCGCCCCACCAGTATAGACAATTCACCCTGTTCTTTGGGCCTTTCGACGCGGCGGTGCTGATAGCTGCGGTTTACACCCTATTCCCCAACGAGAATGAGAATCTGCTGCGGCAGTCGCTCCAACACTTCCGCTGGACTATAGACAGGTTTGAAGCGATTGCAAGTCGAAACAAACCTGCAAAGGCTGCCGTTGGAGTGCTGCGCGGGATCGAGGCAAGATTTCAGAAGGCAGTAGGAAAGCGGGTTGCCTCTGGCACATCCGTAGTTCCTGACATGGAGCCTCTAGAGATAACCAGAGGTAGCTCCAAGCGCAAGTACCAAACCCGTTGGCGCACGGGTAGGCAGGACGCACCACCATCCTACCAATTTGAAGCAAGGCAGACCACCATGCCGGGCGCTGGGTCGAAGAGTCGACAGGCAAATCGGTGGAAAGTGTTCGGACCAGACAATCCGCCCCCTCACTCGGCATCGAAATCTACTGCTATCGCCGATACGTCTAACAGTAGCGAGAGCGAGCCACGCGGCACGGACCGAGCTGAGACTGCCCCGGCGGCAGCGGGATGCGACGACTGGGCGCTTCCCAAGGACTTTGATTTTGCGGCCATCGCGCCGGTGTTCCCAACTGGAGACCTGCTGGAGCATGACCTCGTTGGAATTCCGGATGTTGGAGGCGGAGAAGCACTTGTTGATCCATTTCTCGGCGACAGTCCGGTTTCCACTCCTGTCCTAGGCGCTGGGAACGGACAGGCGGCAATGGGTGATCTGATGAGGCATATGGACGACGGTGTTGGTGGCTACAGGCAGCAGCAGCGGGGGGCTGGAAACACGGCCGCGACCGGCAGTGGTGGCTCCCTGGATACCTCCAACTCAATGCCATGGTCGTTTGAGGGAGGGTTTGCTCAGGACAGTCTCTGGAGTTTCCTCAACCAGTATGACCCGGTATAAGGCTGGTGGCCAGGATGAAAAAAAAAGATATGGGTTGGTGGTGGATAGGACTAGAATTGTGTACAATCCGTTGGCGGAGCTGCACAAACAACGGATTCCGCTTGAGCATGAACAGTCTTTAGGCCCTCATTTCTCAAATTGACGCCCAACGCTGGCTTTAAAGACGGCAAGCTTCCAGCGAAAAGCGGATGGCTGCAGATGACACCAAGCTGAAAGCTCTGTTGTTCATATTTGATTCAACTCTCTCACCACTCTTCGTCAAAAGGCTCTGGCGTAAGAACGTGGCCCTTTCTCTTCACCCAGACCAGCCCGGCCCAGCACGACTCGTCCTTGAAATACCTGCCCCATCTGTTTTCAAATAACCCATCTGTTTCAAATAAGTCATCTGTTTTCAATTAACCCGCCCGCCTGTCTCAGCCCGTGGAGTCCTCTCCTTCTTTTTTTGCACCTCGGAAAAGGTACAGCCCTCCTGCTGATTCAAACTGTGTCGGGAATTGGGGAACTCGATTGAACCTGCCGCGCCTGCGACACACTTGCTGGACCTACTATGTACAGTACCTGCGTGTGCTGGCAGGGGGGAATGAACTGGGCTTTCCCTTCGCTTCCAGCTATTGCAGCCTTACGATTTGGGGAGAGCTCTTTTTACTTCCACAAGCGAATAACCACCTATACAATTGAACCAACGTCCCCTGATCTTGTCCCCAAGTGTGGTTTTGTGGTTTGGCTAAGCCTCGTGCTAACATTTCAGCCCGGGCAAATAAACAAGCTTCCTGCTGTACCTATGTATGTACCTGCCTTGACCACTAAATCCCGACGTCGCTTTCCATCCGTCTCCCGACGTTGCTGCCGCCCGCCCGAAAGTGGGTCTCTACTACAAACCTCTTTCCCATTTCTGCAATCCAGTCTTTCTCATTTATTTGCTCGCAGCCCATTTTTCTGTACTTGCGAAGCGTTTGTGTTCCCCTAAACAAAACCAAAACCAAAAACAGCCCTGCCATTCCGCCTGTATCTCCCGGCATTACCCGCGACACCGAAAGGCCCGGCTGGATTGAAGTAAGGATTCCACCCGCGCTCCCGGATCAGTGCATCGGATCCGTCAAAGGCCAAAACAACCGAACGGGACATCCGACTTTTGTTGCTGGAAACACGAGCAGAAGTTCCGCACTAGATGTTCCGAACCAATCGGTGGCAGACGAAAACCGCCCCTCACCTTTCGAAGTTCCTGACTTCCACACATACACACACGGCAGCTTGCCAAGAAGATCCTTTCCACCACTCCCGAAGCGACAGCCCTAGAATCTGCACAATCACCCACACGCCAAACCGACAGCGCTGCCAGCGGGCAACAGAACTTGAATTCCGCTGTCCACGGCTGGACATGGTACCTGCTGTCTCACCGGCCCAGCCTCAGAGCCTGAACGTTCCCGCCGCGCCTGTCACACAAACTGTGGTCACTTCAGGCCAGCACCCTAGGCGGACTTTTTTTTTCTCTATTTTTTTGGATAGGTACCTTTGTAGACGTGCAACTCCCGGCCTGGACCACGTCAACCGCCACCATGACCATGTCGAGCTCAACCTCCTCGACCCTGTGAGTAAACTCCCGACCTCTCCTTTTCGTCATCATTGATATCCATCATTACTAGTCCTTCTATAATCCTTCCATCATCAATATTCCCAACTACACAGTGCATTCATTTTGAACCCCCCCCCCCCGCCCCCCCCCTATCTATCGAGCTGTTGCTTTACAGCACCCTTTCCCTTGGAACAATAGCGTGGGATACAGGCTAGGTACTACCAGTATGTCGGGCTCTTGCTTCTCCTTGTTTGGGGATTGCCCATATCGATTAGGCGTGGGGTAGCCTTTCCTTCTAACGCAAGGGACCCCAAAGTACCGCTTTGTGGTCCCTTGGGGTCCCCCTCGCGGCGCCGACCTTTGCACACCTCATCAGACTGGCAAGTTGGATGCTGCCGTCGTCTACGCCTGACTTGTCGGGCTGCATATGATCGATCGACCTGTGAAAGGACGCTCTACATAGTCACTTCGCTTCATTCACCTGTGCATGCGTAGTAGGAGGGAGGGATAGTCTGCCTTGCCTGCCTTACTTACCACTCACTGACTACCTTGCCTTTCCCCTCTATTTCCCGTGCCCCCCTGTCGTTCGTCGCGCATTTGGTGGCCTACCTACAACATACATACGGACAACTGCCACTGCCCCCAATACCCCCCTCGCACACACAAACACCGCTGAACACTGGATAATCGTCGGGAATACCTCAATCCTCAATACGCTACAATACTCATTCTCAACCACTCACTCATTCCCATGATTGTTATTAACCCGGCCGCAGAAGTCAATACACGGCCATAGGAACACCTTTCGGCATCGTCAGGCCTCCATCCTCGTTAACGTCCTGCAACTCGTTCTCGGCCACCAACAGCCCCAGGCCGACAGCTGTTGCAATAGGGGCTCAGCAATACAACCAGCGGCAACTGCACCACCAAGGTAGCAGCAACAGCAACACCGCCAACACCATGGACAGCAGCAGTGAGCCTAATGTGCAGCCGCCTTTTGATGATTTTCTCCGCCGCTTTGACGACGTTTCAAGGCAGAGTCAAAAGTCGGAGTCCCTGATCAAGGTAAGCGAATGCGCAATCTTGCCTCACCTGGTCGATCCTGACCGAGACGAGACGAGCTGAACTGACCGACTCGCCCCGCCTTCCCCGTCTTGTCAGGATCTTTTGGCATATGCCCACAGTCTGTCGCTGCATTTTGAACGGGAAACAAACCGGTTGACGGAGGAGATCCGCGTTCACCAGCTGGATCTGGCCGACTCGAAGGACTCGAGAAGAACACTTCAGAAGAGGCTTAAGGAAATAGAGAACCGCCAAGGCAGTTTGGCTCATGAAAATGATGCTTTGAAGGTAACTTGAACTAGTAGACTGAGTTTTGCAAGCTTTCACGGCACCCGTTGACTTGGGTCAAAACAGAATCGCAATCCCTATGTCGTTATTCTGATTGATGGTGATGGGTTGATTGTGAGTTATCTCCGCTTGACCTCTATCCCGGCCCACTCGCACTGACACACTTCCATCGCGGCAGTTTCGAGAGTCTCTGGTCCGACAGGGGATCGAAGGAGGTAAACTGGCTGCTTATGCCTTCAAGTCCTCCATTGCTGCGCAGCTCGGACCGAGGGCGGATGAAGTTGAAATCATTTGCACGATATACGCAAACCTTTATTCACTTAGCCAGGCTATGCGCAGAGACGGATCGATAGAGCACCACAACGAGATCAAGGACTTCATGCTGGGATTTACTCAAGCCAAGGCAACGTTCAACTTTGTTGATGTTGGACACGGCAAGGAACGCGCAGATGCTAAGATTCAAGGTACGTCTATTCCAATCCACCGCCGGCCTGGGCTCCCAGTAAGTACCATGCGCGGTGTTCCTGACGCGAGAACGACAGACACGGCTCGCTTCCACAGCAAGAACAGCAACTGCAGGCATATCTTTCTGGGTACCTCGCACGATGCTGGATATGCTCCCTTTCTGGATGAGTTCTGTAGGGACGATGTGAATAAGAAGCGAACAGTCCTCCTGGAGGGGTCTCCGATGGTCAATGAAATTGCCCGGATTGGGATTGAAAAGTTGAAGATTGAGAACATGTTCAAGAGCGAAAAGTTGGGGTGCCGGAGGACCTCGTGTAACCAAATTATTGCGCCTGGGGGGGAACAGTATTCGCCGCCATTGATGCATCCGTCGCCGATTCTAACGAATTCGGTCGCGGGAGGCCCCCAACCGTCGCAGGTGCCACAGCCACCGCGGCCTTTGTCGCAGCAACAGGAGGCGGCTTCTCAGCGAAAGCCGACTCCGCCGCCGACCCTTACGCTCCCCATCAAAATTAAACCGGCCAACGCCCGCCAGAACACGCCGGCAACCAAGAAGATCATTCCGCCTCCCCAAAAGCCGTGGAACCCGGGACGCCGCGGACTGGACCCGTTTCTCAACGTCAACCAGACTGTTTTGGACGCGATAAAGCGGAGACGTGACAGCGACAAGTTGTGCAACAACCACTACCTTCGTGGACCTTGTGCGAAAGCCGGTGAATGCTGCTTTGAACACAGCTACAGGCCAAATAAGGAGGAAATCAACGTGATTGCCTTCCTGGCCCGTCTCAACCCGTGTACTAACGGCCAGGACTGCGAGGTTGAGGATTGCATTTACGGCCATCATGTCAGTATCCTCCTTCTATCCCTTCTTTGCCCATCGGTCAAGAATTGAAAACTCACCATTCCTCCCTGGTCCCTGGTACAGTGTCCAAGCACCCGAGAAGGTGTTTGTCGTCACCCGCACTGCAAGTTTCGCGAAGACGAACACCCTCCCGGCACCAAGTTTGCCCACAAAGGGAAAAAGCAGACGTCCCATTAAAAACCCCTCCCAAAAATGAGTTGCCGAATTTGAAAGTTCATACTAAGCCTCCGATGTCGGTGGCTCTAATGACACCTTTGCACGCTTTTATATATACCTGTTCTAGCCATTGGTAAGCTGGGTGGTATATACACTACACGACACATTCTACTCCTGATTGACTTGCTAGATGGGAGTTGGAAGCCTTTTATCATTGGTGGGGTGGGGGCGACACTGAGATTGATTACTTGAACCCTCAGCCTCATTTATATATATCCCATCATTCATACACTCAAAAACCGAAAAAAAAAGATAAAGGAAGCGAGGGAACAGTGACGTAGGGCAGAAGTTTGGGACAGCGTTTTGGAGGAGATGAGAAGGCGAATTCTTGAGAGCTTCTTGGCAGCACCCACATTGCAAGTTCAGGGCGAGCATAGATAGCTCTTGTAAATCTTGAATTTTTGAGACTGTAAGCATTGATTCTTGTAGGTCTGGATCTATATTCATTCTCGGCTGCAGCAGTGACCATGATGTATAAACCTTGAGCGGGGACAAAGCGCTCAAAGACTATAAAGCCGCGTAATCATCGGCAAAATGAGAGAGGCAGGGTGGCCAAAGCTCCTAATTCGGTCAATTCCCCCACCACCGCATGTAGAAGTGACAGCTTCAGGCTTGTGGAGCCCCTCATTCGAGCGTCAGCCTCTGACCAACACAAAGAAGACCTCCCCAACCCACGGCGGCCAATTCTCCCGCCAATATCCAACTCCTTTATTAGGGCGACCCTGGATCGACGACGGCCCACCCCTCCGGCGAGCTCGACATTAGTAAAGGACACCGGCTAGCAAGCGAGCCATTCTATGACCTCACGAAAACCCTTCGAGGTGAAACGAAAAAAAAACAGGCCGACCTTCATCACACTATAGACGCAAGCGAAGATAGCTTCGATCGGCGAGCTAATCCCGCACTTCGATTTCGACCTGCGCCGCCATGTCGCACGCACGGATAGAAGAAGTCTCCGACTCGGACGAAGTGGCCTCGGACCCCAGCGAGGGGGAAATCGACGACTTCGCCGAGACGGACATCATGATGCGAAAAGACGGCGCTGGGCCTTCCGCTGGCGCGTCCTTTAACCCCGCCGCGGGCGGCGGCCAACCGGCAGCACCCCCGGGAGCGGCATCGCACGTACTCAACCCGTCAAACATGCCGCAGCCGCGGATGAACATGGTGAGCCCGGCGCAGCAGCCAGACATGTCCAGGTACTGCGACTACCAGCAGCTGTACCCTCTGCACTTCGACGCGTCCCGCTCGCGCGCGGAGGGCCGCCGCGTGCCCGGGTCCCTCGCGGTCCCCAACCCCGTGGCGCGGGAAATCGCCAACGCGTGCGGCAGGCTGAGGCTGGACACGCTCCTGGAGCCGGGGAAGACCCACCCGGGCGACTGGGCCAACCCCGGCCGCGTGCGCGTGGGGCTCAAGGACTCGCCGCTCTACGACGACCCGCGGGGCATCAGGAACAAGCACCACCTGTACGTGCTCGTGGCGCGGCACCTGAGGGAAAACCCCACCGCCGAATCGTCTCCGAGCCTGCGGGCGCGCATGGCGGCGGGGGTTCCCCTGCCGAGCGCGGAGGAGGAGGAGGAGGAGGAGGTTGAGGTTGAGGTGAAAGGCGAGGACGGGAAGGTGGCGAAGGAGAAGAGAAGGAAAGGGTGGCCCAAGCCGGAGGTTCCCAGGGGGTGGACGATGAACGAGCTGCTGCCGCACCATTCACCGGCCCTGACGGGAGGCGGGGTGAGCGAGAACTTGTTCAAGGACATGATGAGTCAGATGGGAGGCGCCGGGGGGCCCGGGGGTGCGCCCGGGGGAGCAGGGGGGATGCCGCAACTACCTCCGGGAATGGGCGGGATGGGAGGAGGAATGGCCGAGATGCTGCAGAGCATGGGAGGCATGGGGGGCATGGGGGGCATGGGAGGACCAGGAAGTGATGCTGGCGGCAGCACCGGAGGAGGTGGGAAGAAGAAGGATAAGAAGAAGAAGAAGAAGAAATGAGCGGGATAGGACCGGAGGGAAGCGGAGGCGGAGATGGATGGATACCGCTGCCTTTCAGGTGGGGATATAGCAGGTCATCACGGCGTTTTTTTGGTACTGGTACTACGGCGTCCAATACTGGGTCGCGAGGCATGACGCGTGGGTGGCAGGAACCGGCATTAGGTCAAACATGCATTTGTAAGGGGCGCTACAGCAAAGGAGGGAGAGAGGGAGAAAAGACAAAAACGACCCTTTTAGGTCTCCGGAGCTTGCATTCCTATCATGGCGACATGCGGAGGGGTCAAGCATGGGAGGGGAGGGGAGGGGGGGAAAAAATCATGCACATGTCCATCAATACCGCGAGATGCTTTCTAACAAATAGCCATCGGCTGTTGATGCTATCCTCTCTCTCTCTCTCTCTCTCTCTCTCTCTCTCTCTCTCTCTTTCTCTGTCGCCGTATTCTCTCGTTTCTACGTAACAATGCCAAGTGAAGTCGCTAATACTACTGCTGCGCCATTGATTACCCTGGTGGCAAAATAGGGAAGTAGGTAGGTAGGTAGGTAGGTTGGTAGACGATTCTCGATTCTCACCGACCAAAGACTTCTCTCTCCTTTCCTCGTTTCTCCCCCCACCATCACAACACAACACCTTCGATATCGCTTACATCTACAGCTACATCACAATACGTCGGCCCATCAACCCTTCCCAAGCCCTAGGTTGCCGTATCTTCACGGCTCTCTTCCCCTTCCTGCCGAGCCCAACACCTTTAATCGTATTCCCCTCCCCATCGGGGAGCCTAATATGCAGCCTCGCAACGTTCTTCCTTCTCGTCCTCGCCTCTTCGCTATTGCTCCTCTCAGAAGAGTAAGTGGTAGCCACTCGTCCCCCGGCAGCCCCACTGACCACCATCTCCCCCTTCCTCCTCACCTCCCCGGCCCACTCCTTCCAGCTCTCGAGTCCCTCCCTCAAGCAGGTAGCATGCCACCTTGGGCTTTCCCTCCGGGGTCTCCAAGCCAACAAATCTTTATCCTTGCTCATCATCTCTTCCAGGTCGAAGATCTGGCCAACTTCAACCATCTTCACTAGCTCCGCCAAACACTCCCTCCCTTCCTGCTTAACCATTTCTCTCCTTCTGTTCTTCACATCCTCCTTGTCCTTGCTCGTCGTGGAAGGTAGCAATGGCTCGGCAAGCCAGTCCATCCCCCCCTGTTCCTCACCCCTCGCGCGTCTATTATCCTCCCTCAAAAACCTGACCGCAGCGCTTAGTTCCTCGACGCGGTCTCTCAGCCCATCCATCTCCCGCTTTGTCGCAACGGCAAGCTCCCCCTTCGCCCCCTTCCCTCCAACCACAAGCACACCGTCCTCTCCGACGACACCCTCTCCTTCCGCCAGGCCGGCAGCAACAACCCCATCCTTGACCTTCTCCCTCCAGGCATCCCTATCCCCCTCCAGGGCTTTCAACTCCCTATCTGCTTTCTCCAGCTCCTCTCTCAATTTCCCAACATCCCCCTTCTTCTCCTCCACCTCCGCCTCTAGACTGGCCATCTTTCCCACTTTCGCGTTCGCGTCCCTCATCCTCGCCTCGATCGTCTCGATTTTAAGCCGCGCAGTCGAAAGTTCTTCGTCCCTGATAGCAAGCACTCTGTGCGCCTCGGCATGTTTGTCTCTCAACTTGCGCATCTCTTCTTCCATGTCCGGCGGGGTGGTCTTGTTGGCTTCCAATTCCCTCGACCTCAAATGCCACGGTTCTTCTGTGGAAGTGTCGAACTCCGTCGTGTGTCCTAGGTCCGAGCACAGCGCCGCCATGTCCGCGAGCTGGGAAGTCAGGGTGCGCAAGCGGGAGGTATAAGAAGAGAACATGTCGGAATCTTGAACCGAAAAGAGGGAGAGGGATGTCCGGTGTAAGGTCGACTGAACTTCCAAGTAGGTGTACGGTTCCTGCCTTCCTTCCTCGTGGAGCAATGCATGCATATCGAGACCACATTGCCTGGCTATAAATGCGAGTTCCGCCGTGACGGACTCGCACGACTCGAAAGCATCGAGGGTCTCTGGAAGAAGCGATAGGTTCCGCGCCCTCAGCTCGTCTAGGTCGCGCACAGCTTTGCCAACCACCACCTTCGCGCTGCGCGTCATAGAGACGGTAGATTCCGTCTTGCGCGAGAAGTGCAGACTCAGATCATCCTCCTCCGACGTAGGGATAAGACGCATAGCCATCGTCCTGAGAGTCTGGAAAGAGGTCGCCGCAGACTCGAGATGCGACTGCATGCACAAAGTGCGCATGTGCACGTCATCCGCGAAGGAAGGCAAGTCCTGGGACAAGTGCTTATCCGCAAGATCCGCCAGCACGGCAATAGTCCTCTGCAAATCCTCGGAACACTGTTTTTCTTTCAGATCGCCCCTTCTAAGGCCATCAATCCACCCATTCAACGCCCGCTCAATGGGCTCGAGATCGTAAAGCACGGCATCGTACTTGATGAACTGCTCCAGAGAGGAGTTTCCGATTGCGTTAACGAACCTCTGCGACATGGCCGCAACCCACGTAAGTTTGTCGAGCGCATCGCAGCCGTTGAAAATATCGTCCTCGTGCCCCGGGTGCGGCTGGCTCGTGACCCTCTCCTTGATGAAATTATGCAGCAAATTCGCCTTGAAGGCCAGCCGCTTGAATCGCAGGTAGGAGAGCACAGAGTTCCTGTCCTCGTTGTACGTGTCCGGGAGGAAGAGCTTGAGAATCTCAAGGTGCTTCGTCGCTTCTTCGGCATCTAGTCTTCTGAGTTCCAGATCGATCGTCTTGACCTGCGCCTTGGCGGCCGAGATCTGGAGCTTCATGTTCAGGTCCATCATCGCACGGGCGCTCAAGTTGAGCTGCTCCGACTCGGTTTCGGTCATGGCGTTCGAGGCCCTCATGTCCTCTAGATCCGTCTGCAGGGTCATGACCAGCTCGCGGTACCGGGAGATGGTGTACTCGTAGTCGCCGATCAGCTCTTCTTGCTGCTGCTCGCGCCTCTTAAGCTCCATTATGTGCCCGGTGCGAATATCGATCTCCTCCTGCAGTTCCTTCTCGTTTTCCCGGTAGTTCGCCTCTAGTTCCTCCGAGATGTCCTTGAGATCTTCGAGCTCGGCGACAGTACCGCGGAGGTCCTCGATGTTCTTGTCCTTTTCAGCGTTCTGGGCGCCCAATTCCTCGATCATGTCCTCCACGTCACCGGCAGCGTCTAGTTGCTGCTTCATATCCTCCACGGCAGACTCGGACTGCGCAAGCTTCTTAAGCGTCACCTCGTGCTGGTCCTTGAGTCCGGCATTTTCTTCTACTTCCTCCTGAAGGGTCTTGATGTGGTCCTTGAGGTCTTCTTCTGCCTGGAGCGACTGGTCTCGCAGTCTCAGCAATGCTTCTTTGAGTCTTTCGTTGTACTTTTGCAGTTGAATGAAACCAGCTGCAGATTTCTCCTCGGGGCTAGCACCCGCGCTGAGCTCCTGGTTTTCCTCCGTCAAAATCTCCACCTCAATTTCGAGTTCCTCGATACGCGATTTCCGCGCCTCGAGTTCTTCTTTGGCAATCTGCGCTTCTTCCTCGGCCATCTCACGATCCACAATAGCCAGCTCCATTTGCTCTTGCAGATCATGGATTTCCTGCTCGATGGCCTCAAATTTCTCTCGTGCCTCTTCATTCTGCTTTCGCAGCTCGGCCAACTCCTGGGATTGAGGCTTCATTTTCTCCTGCAGCTTCTGGATGATGGTCTCAAACTTGTTGCGCTCGCTCTTGATATGCTCCAGCTCCGCTCCTTGCCCGCGTGCCTCGAAGATTTTGCCCTCCAGGACCTTGATCTTGGCCTTCAGCGTCTCGATTTCCCTGGCCGTCGCGGCGTTTGCGGCACCTCCTCGGGATACATTGGCGGATGGAGCACGAGAAGGGACTGTGGAGGAAGAGCTGGCGGTAAGGCGCTCGAGAGCAGATGCCCTAGCCTTGTGAGGACTAGTCGGCTGGGGAGACAATATCTCGGGCCCTGGTCCGCTAGAGGTTGTTTGTGGAGGCGCCATATCGTCGTTCGTCTTGGCGGCTGCGGCGGATCGAGAGGCTTGGGAGCTACCGGATGCGGTTCGAGCCGCAGAGTCTGGCCGTGTTCCAGCTCGACCGGCGAGGGACAGACGCCCGCTCATTGTTCGCTGGGGTCCGGATGCGGTTCGACTCGAGGTGGCGGAGGTGGTGGAGTTAGTTCGGCCGGTGGGCTTGGCAGGGGGCCCCATGGAGGTTCGAGTGGTGGCTCCGATGGATGGGCGTTTGCCGATGCCTCCCCGGGTGGTATTTGAAGGGGTGGTGTTTCGGGATGAGCTAGCGCTGGTAGGTGGGAATGGACTAGGACCCTTGACAGGAGACTTTGTAGGTGACTGCTAGGAGAGACGAGCTCATATTTTGTTAGCTATGCCCATCCAAAACCAGTATGTTGTTCTCGTAGAAAATGGGTCACCCACCCTGGCAATATGCGAGGTCGATGTCCTTCCAACCCTCGGAATCGGACTAGGACTAGAGGCGTTGAGACTCAGCCTCCTGTTGGCAGCCGAATCGCCAACCTTCGGCTGGGAGGCCCTCGTGCCGACAGCCAGAGTTCCCCCAATGCTGCTAGGGCGACCTCTCTTCACAGCAGCAGACCCTGTTGCGGTCTTTGTAGGTTTCGTCACGGCTGCCGGTGCCGGGGATGGCTGCAGAACCACGTCGATGTGCGTCCTCCTAACGAACATGCCCATGTTATTGCCGCACGTAAAGTACGACTCCCCCTGCACGGTGCCGTTGTTTTTCCCCACGGGCTCGTCCAGCTCCACACCGTACCAGAAACCCTCGGCGAACTTTGTCTGTCCCGCGAAGCGGATGACACCGCGGTGGCCGTTGGCGAGGAGAACTGGGTGGCCCACCGCCGGGGCGACGGAGGGGCCGGCCATTGACATTATGGTGGTCAGGTCGGTGTAGGTTATTGGAGGAAAGGCGGAGGGGTTTCGTTCATCGTACACGCGGGTTGGCGATCAAGGGACGGGCGGACGCGGTGAGGGGAGCTCAGGAGCTTCTGAGACAGGCAGCTGATAAGGTGCAATTGATGCTTGCTGCTGAAATTAAGGGCGGTGCGTTTACTAGTCGACTGAATAGGCTGCGGGCATAGCTCTCGGGGTAACTTGTCGTGGGATGCGAAATCGAGATGTGGCGTCGGTGGTGTGGAAAAGGCTATGGCAGTGTTGCTGTGTGGGAAGGTGCTTCTAGTGCATGATTAGTCACCCCCGCCTCGCGTGTAGACAGAATAAACAGAACATCTGCATGAGAGATCCAAGTTATTGCTTGCATTAGGAACATTACATGGCTTAATAATTTATGCCGGAAGCATCAGTTAGAACACCTTCAACTGCGTTTCAACACTACCTAGCCAAGGTGGTGCTCTACCGATTCAGAGGCACCATTTGAAAACCTTTTATTAAGCACAGTTGGATACACACCGTCCACTCCCCACCTTTGTTCTTCCATATCCACAAGCAAAAAATAAGAAGAAGAAGATTTACGTACAACCACTCATGTGGGCATTGAAATAAGATATCAAGAAAAAAAAATCAACCCAGAGCTCTTCCAACACCAGTCCCCCCCCCCCCCCCCCCCCCCCCCCCCCCCCCCCCCCCCCCCCCCCCCCCCCCCCCCCCCCCCCCCCCCCCCCCCCCCCCCCCCCCCCCCCCCCCCACCCCCCCCCCCCCCCCCCCCCCCCCCCCCCCCCCCCCCCCCCCCCCCCCCCCCCCCCCAAATTGGTTCCAAAGCCACTCACCCTCACACACGCCCCGGATTCGCCCAAGCAGAGATCGTGCTCCATCTATGCATATGGGGTCGCCGGCCCCGGGACCCAGGCTCAAAGCGTTTCTGCCGAAAGAGCTCTTGCTCGCGCCGGCGACAAGACGGGGACGTGGGACGGACGCCGAAAGTAAAGATGCTGATGTTCGTCCAGCGGGTCTGTGTCGGATCCGCCGTCAGCGGCCGCAGTGCCCATGTCGTAGTGCTCATCTGGAAATGGCTCGATGGGGGGGGGGGCTTGGGGAAGGTTCGGGGAAAGGTGTGTTCTCTTGTCTGGAGGCGCAACCCGCGGACATCACCCGAGAGAGCTGTCTGTGCTGGTTCTTGGTAGGTTTGGGATTCTTGCATGTCGATTGGGGATTCGACGGCGTCGAGATCGCCGAGGACTACGCTGGGGAAGGAGCGATCGTAGAAGAAGAACGCGATAATCGCTGGGAGGTCGTAAGATGCAAGTTAGATGACACTGAAAGTAGGGATCAGAGCGGCTTTGGGATCGAGGCTGTTTGCCGTGATGGTCTTCAAGCCCAATGAAACACAAGAGTGTTGTTAAGCAAGAAGAGAAGAGAGAAGGAATGAGTGACTTTCTTTGACGTAGAGGCTCTGTCCACCATTGTCTCTCTGAGTATCTCAAGACCCGTAAACACCAGAGGGGCGGTTTATCCGTCCTATGAATTATATATATTTTTCATCCACCATTCACCAACAAAATCATATTAATATTGCCGTTAATATTTCATTGTTCACCATAGCTAGTTTATCTTGATGGGATACCACGGCCACCCCAGCGTGCCGCGCAGCGCTTTCTCATCCATCACAATAGTTGGTTTTCATAACTTTCCCCAGCATATTCAATGAAGAACGACCACCTCGCTTTCACATGAAGCCTCCGAAAGTTCTGGGAGCACATGTCGGAGGTGACACGAGGGAAGGTTGACCATGTATTTTTATATATCTGAGTATATTTAATATGCTCCCTGACTTTGCAATGTTCGGGTTTCAATTTCTTGTAGGTATGCTGGTAGTTGCTTGCTAGCGATCCGAAGCCAGTGTAGCTAGGCGTAGCGAGTCAACGGTAGTAGCAATCAAAGATTCAAAATAGCGTGCTGCCCATCATCCGAAGTCTAGCCTACATCCCTATCCGTGCGCCAACGTACGTGCTTAGACGAGTTTAGGAATTCAGGGGCTTTAATAAGGCAGGATGGATAATAACCACGCCTAAAACAGTCCAACGGACATTACAGCACACGCATGCAAGGAGTAGTTGCGGTTGTCGGAGGGTAGGGAGCGGGAAACAGAAGAGTTGAATCGGGCAAACCAACAAATCTAAACTTGGCATAGGGATATATAGCAAGATGTAAATGCTCTGTTTCTCCAATAAAACACTCTCTTGACAGTGTGGAAAGTGTTTATTACATGTTCATTTTTTTATATCTAGAGAAACCGCAATGGCAGCTCAACGATTCCGGGATCCCTGTATAGAGAAGGCATTTCCCGTATTCTTTTAATCCAAACTTGGCAAACCTGCCACATGGGCAACAAAATAGGTGGCCCGTTAACACTTCATATTCACACAACAACGTAGAGGGAAGCGCTATTGGAAGAATTACTGGAAGCTTGCTAGGCGTTGTTTATGTACCACTTTCCAAGGGTGGGGTATAAAAAGAACAGAATTTGTTACCACGGTCTATTTATTTTGGTGCCGACTTACCTAGGGAGTGGAACGCTTGCATCAGCAGGCCATATATGGACGCAAATACAATCTACATATATACTGAAATGAACATGCGGGGACTGCCATAGCATCCTCTGTTGCGTTAGGGCGTTGCTGGGGCTTACACTTGAGTATTTTCAGAATGCCTGACGGGCATAGTCGGAATGAAACTCGGCCCTGCGGAAACAACTTCTACGCAACGGCTGACAAGATGGATGAGGCAGCTCCTTCATGGAGCATAAAGAAGAGAGAGCTTTTCTTATTCTGTCCTCCTGGATCTCTATCTTTCTCCAGATGGTGATGCCATGGAAGCTATCGAATATCCAACTTCAAAGCCCCTCCTAACGGCCAAGCAAACGGACCTGCTGAAAACAAGGAAGCGAGTGTTGGAAGAAGTAGAAAAATAATTACATAGGTACACACTCCTCAATATCCTCATTATCCCCAACCATGTATTGACCAAAACCATCCAACACGAAAACAGTTGAACTTTTTCCTAATCTCCCTTTGCCTTGCACATTGATCAGCAAAATGCAACAATCCTGACCTCCGATACCCACTTTAGCTCTGAGCATGCATTCCAAATCAGGCCTCTATCTCGTTCTCCTTTTCCACCAGCTCCCTGACCTTCTGCCCCCCAGTCCTCACCCATTCCAAAATCTCGAACCCAAGTCTCCTCTCTGTACTCTCGTCCAGTAGCTTCTCGCCTTCCAAATACCCTTCCATTTCCCTCAGCAAGACCCTGACCACGACAAGTCTCCCGTCGATAAACTCCACTGGCCTGAAGCTGCTTCCTTGGGCCTCGGGAGATCCTTCCTTGATGCCCTGGGCATAGATAGTAATGTCCGGGCCGACAACCCCTCGCCACAGAGTGGCCATCCACTGCCAGTGGTCGACAGGTGCATAGCTATCAGCGATTGGGATACGGACAGAGAAAGCGTCCGACAGGGTGAGAGAAAAGCCCGTCGGGAAGAGCGCGATGGGGATTCTTGATCTCGGTGCTTGTTGCGGGCCCCGACCTTGTGTGCCCGGAACGACAGACGTGGGTGGGTTGCTGGACTGCGAGTGTGAATGGGACGAAGCAAACGTCTGCATGGGAGGCAAAAGGGTCATCGGTGCCACGGCGGCTGGCGATGTGATGTTGTTTACCGCCTCTGTCTCGAAATCCGCTTGACTTTGGGGTGATGGCTGCTGTTGCTGTTGAAGTTGATATGCTTCCCTTCCAAGCCCATCGCTACCGCGACGATCCTGCGAGGAAGAAACGGAATGGAAATGATCGAGACATGGGTTCCTGCTCACCCACTTAACCACCTCCTCTCCTTTTCGATGCCAAGACATGATCTTGGAAAGGTACTGGTCGATGGTTGAGATCATACCGTGCTTTCTCTTTTGACCGGAGGCCGTCCCCGAGACACCTGCATCGCTGCTGCTTCGACGACTCCCAGCACGCGAGTGTCCCGAACCGTCGTCCTCGTCTTTCCAGACACGCACAGCGCACTCTTCAGTTCCCATGAGGACTCTTTCCACCAACCCTCCAACTTGCTCGAGGAGAGCAGGTGTGCTGGCTTCGACGGCAATCACCGCGCCTCGAGGGCTTGGTGCCCCAGGACTTCCGGACCTACCCGACTGAACACTTCCGGAGGGTGTTTGTCTGAGTCTGGGGGACGGCACGGGGAACGAGGGATTCATTAGGTGCATTCCGGGAAGTGGCGGTGATATCTGAGCCAAGACCTTGATTTTGTTTACAAACGACATGCGCATGATGAGGTCTTCCATGTTGACATGGGCATAGCTTTGTCTAACGTGGGGATGAAGTCCCGAGGTGTTGTAAGGAGCGCTGGTATTGCTGCTAGCTGCATTGGTGGGTTGGCCAGCAGGATTAAGACCTCTGCAGGGGTCGTTGGGGCTAGAGTTCTGATGCGTGCTATTGCGACTGTTGCTGCCTGATATGTTGGGGTTATTGGTTTCTAGATTGTTTGTCATCCGTTCACCTTGGTGGTGAGCACCGCCAAGCTGTGCACCACTCATAGCGATATTCGCGATACTTGGGTGGCGAACAGCCGGACTATGGATCCCAAGACCTGCGGCAGAGGCTGCAAGAGAAGTATCTGGACCAGGGGTAACTAGACTATGCCCGCTCCCTGCTGTCTGCAGTGGTGGCAGACGAAGACTTTCGTCAAAGGCTCTAGTGTGGGGACGACCTTGCTGCCCCGAGATGCTGTGTCTTTGCGCTGTGCTGGTGTATGCCGATGGCCCAGTAGGTCGTGGTGGAGGTGCCATGGGCGTGGGGGGCACCTGCGGGTGACTCTGGCTCCCATTCCGTCCCGACATCATCATGTTTCCTGGTGGAGGCAGGGGCGTGCCTGCTGGGTAGTTATGTCCCCCTTGACTGCTTCCGCTGAATGATCCGTGTCTTCCACTACCAGTCGCTGGGGAGCCTCCTGGATACCTGACCATACTTGGCGTCCGCATTGTGGCCATTGCCGACGTAGTAGGGGACGTCATCCCCGGTTCGTTATACCGCGGTCTCTTTGCACAGACAGGAGACGGGATATATGCATCATCTTCGTCTCCCCGTCCGTGAAGGTGTGAGTGTGAAGAAGAACCTGGGGATGGATACCACCCGCCCGAGCGTCCTCCTGACACGCTTCCTCGACGGTATTCGTCCATTGACATGAACATCATTCTTTGCGCTTGGTACTCCTGCTCGCCACCGGACACGACGGTTCCTTGTCCGATCATCGCGTTGCCACTTGTCGGTCCTTGGCTCTGACCTTGACCCTGTGTAGTGACTGGGGTCTTTGGCGTTGTTAACCCTCCAAATCCTCCGCCAACAGTAGTGTGGGGAGTCCTCGGCGTGGCCAGGTATCGTCCTCTGCAGTTGGGACACCTTCCAGGTGCTCCTTCGCCGCCTCCTACACCAGAGCCTCCAACTCCTCCACTGGAACTGGGTCTTCCCTGTTGACCACCTTTTTGTCCTCGACGGGGCTGGTACCGATAGTCTGGGTACTGCTGTTGATGTCTCTGTTTTTCCTCCTCTGCGAGTCGCTTCCAGTAGTCTTGGACTTCGGGAGAGCAGTTCTTCCACTGCTTCCCGATAATGCGGCTGATTTCCGGGTTTGCGAGACCCGGATGCCGTTGCGCTACGGCGGATTGGTGATGCTGGCGAAATAGGATGAATGCTAGAGTATCGAAGAAAGAGGTTAGTCGAATAGATATGAGAGGTGGATAGAAGGATGGATGTTTTGGTATGATTGCGATTTGTTGGGCCTTGAGAGAAATGGTTGGGAGGCAAGGTCACCGGCTAGGAACGAGCTCAAGAGAAATAGAACGTGGCGGTTTGAAGGTGGAGAACCAGAGGAAGTGGATCTTCCCGAAAACTGATGTCTTGACCGTCTTTTCCCCCGCCTTGTGTTGCATTTCTTTTGTCATTGTTCCTCCTCGTCTCACATTTTCTCGTTGCTTTTAAATGCAACAAGGCGTCGGAAAGACAGGACGTGGCCCAACCGCCAGGCGGTCTCGGACACTATCCTCATATACAACAAAGAAAAGGAGAGCGACCACGGCGCAGCCTGTGTTTAGAGCAATTCGACTTGAATTGGCCGGATGATATATATGTTTGCCAGTTCAGAGACGAGACATAAAAGATAGGCTGCAGTGACTGCAGTGTAGGTCTAGGTTGATCTCCTCGGAGGTGAAAGAAGAGTAGGTGGTTCGGGATGGAAGTGCAAATGGAAGTGGGTGGGATGAGAGGCCCAACAAGAGCCCAACGGGAATAAAGAAGGATGGATTATGTTACAACACGTATATTGTCCGTTCCCTTTCTTTATCTGTGGTGCACCAATAGCACCTGCTATTGTGGCCGCCACCATCGCTCACTAAAGACAATAGATGCCCCAGTGTGGAGAAAAGAATGCTGAACTCGAAGAAACGACCAAAAGGAACATAAACCCACTCACCATTTCTCGGTCTCGGTACCTTGGGCGGTGCTTTGCACAGGCAAACCGTGTCTCCCCCTTTCAAGCTGGTGTTGAACGGGCCGCCGTTAAATGCTCCGCTGCCTCCACTGGCGCTTCCATTATTAACACCTCCTGTAGAGATACTACCATCGTAGGTATTATTCATGGGCGCCATTCCCATACTTGGGCCCATCATGAAGCCCCCAGGGGTGCTGGTGCTACCGAGAGCCGCCATCTCGTCGAGCATGCCGTCGTGAAACGATGCGGATGAGAGGGTGTTGGTGGTGTTGGTGTCGATACTTGCGGCGCGCTTGCGGGACAGACGTGATCCGTTGACGGTGAAGTTGTCTTGCTGCTGGGTCTGTAGCTGCTCTACTTGTTGGGGCGGCAATCGTGTTTGTTTTAGCGTTTTATGAGAAGAAACAGTGGACGACGGCGACGGCGTGGTAGATTCGGGGATGATGTGCGAACTACTTGAGATCCGACCTTCTTGTTGCGTATTGAAAGATACTTGGTGGTTGTTATTACTGCTGTTTGAGCTGAGGCCGTTGGTGCTGATAGATTTCCTCCTGGCGTCACTGCCGGAGCTGTCCGGTGGTGTCCTCGGCGTCCTTGTAGCTGGAGTCGATGGAGGCCTGGCACTTGCAGTGACAAAATCCTGGGTATTGTTTGAGCTAAATGGGTAATCACTTTGACGATCGGACGAGGATAACTGTGTCTGTACTTGTCCTTGCCGAGACTGTGACGATGATAATCGGAGCTCTGACGCCGCTTGATGCTGTTGTTGCAGCTGGTGCTGGTTCTGGGTACCGCCTCCATTTGCGGCAGTGCCACCACTACTGCCAGCGTTGAGAACAGGGTCTGATGCTAAGGTAGGGGATAAAAGGTGTGACTGTGTCTGTGACTTGGATTGGGACTGGGATCGAGAGAGGGGAGTCGGGGAGGGGACAGATCCATGAGTTACAATGGGCGGCGGTGCTGATGCGGGTGCTATGTCTGTCATTATGCGAGCTGACTGATCACTGTGCTGTATGCTTGTGGGTCTAACTGTGTCCCTGTAGCTATGTATTTCGGTGGCCAAGGTTTCAATGCTGCGTGGTTGAATTTGGGTATGATATTTCAATCCACTGGGCGTTGACCTATCTTCTATGTGACTGGATCTGTCAGTAAATCAGAGATCGCAACGTTTTCTTGTTGCAATTGTTATTGCCTTGGGGCCCGGGGGGTGGCGTTTCGGACTGAATACAAGAACCAAAGATAAAAAGAATGGATAGAGGAGCCAGGGCCTTCTGTTGATGGGTATTAATGATACGAAGTGCGAGACTTCGATTCCTAGTCTAGCCTTATTGTCTTTCTTTTGTAATATCAGACACACAGGTAGATGAAAAGTCGTGCCGGTGGGAAGACAAAAATATGGTACCTTTTCTTATAAGGTGAAGGGGCTGATGGATCGATGGGATTGGACGACGTAGAGATGGGCTGGGACAGGACTGGGTCTCTGGGGGTAATGTATGTATTCACTTTCTGCTACCAGTGTGTCTCGGCTTGTTTGTTTCTTTGTCTGTAGCTGTCGTTGTTGTGGATGTTGGAAGGTCAATGTTGGTTTCCACTTAGGTATTTCTTGGACCCCAACCAATTTATTGTGCGTATAACTGGCGTAGTATAGAAACTCTAAATTAGTGTTTGGATAGGGGTATAACCTGGGTGTATGTCAAATGTTTTCAGTTAACATACCGTCCTTTCACAGTGGATCGTAGGTATGAAGCATGGAGTGAGCTGGCGTTGGAGGAGATTCAGATGCCGACGCTAACACCACAGACCGAAAAGCGTTTTTTGACGTGTCGTCTACCTAATCCGGGAGCCAACTACTTCTGGCCAATTGAAGACTGTCAGAGCGTTTTACGATTGTCCGTCCGGAATTGATATCATCCAACTTTTCAAGTGATGAAAGAAGGTGGGAGAATTCAAAAGTGACAAGGGACCATGAAAATAGGGTGGGCGACGGAGAAGAAGGGCTTGTTCTCTCCGGAAGAATGAATGAATGGATAGGTGGGTAGGTTGGATCGGATTATCTTCCGGCTTTCTTTGTCCTCTATACCTTCGTTCATCTTGTACCCATCTGTGCCTTGCCTCTCCGGCCTTTGAGGAGGCGGGTGCGTGGGCAATGGATGGTATGAGAATGTGGGTCACCCGCCCCCCAAACTAATGAGGGGAGAAGCACTTTGCCGTCACTGTTGGTTAAGGAGGAAGAGTATCTCTGGCCGTTCTTTCGTTTTCCCTTTTCCTGCGTTTGTGCCTAGCACGGTATGAATTGTTGGGAGGAAGAACGTCTAGGAAACAATGGCTTGCCACCTAGGTAGAGAAATCTTTGAGGCGATTGTTGAGGCAAGGTTGGATAATCAGGAGGGGGTCCGGTAATTGAAATGCCTTTCTTTGACATGTTTTTCTTTTGCTGAGACACTCCGTTTTCTTTGAACTAACCTGGCAGAATATTGGGAGCTGTTGATGCAATCGCGGCGAAAACAAGGGGATTAATGGGATGAATGTGTTTATGAAGACGAGTGTTGCAAATTAAAAGGAGCCCTGAGTCTCATTCTCTTATTTTACTCTCAGAACCTCTGTGCATAGGATGGGGAAATGTATGATTTTGATTTATCCTAGGCCTCCCACGATGTTGTCTCGTGCATAACTAGGGACCATCAAACTCTCATCTTGAAGAGAAAGGATTGATATACCTCGGTTCCAGGACAGTGCTCCGCTTGCCGCTTGTCGCTCAGTGGCCATTAATATGCCTGTCCAGATGCGCTTGCCGGTCTGCACAATGCAGTGTGTGGAGTTGTGTGTGGTCTGGTGTATAGTACGTCTTTGGGGGCGGATTGGAGAAGATTGACTAGAAAGCGGAGCAACATACGGATAAGATGTGCGTCTAAACAGACGTATGTATGAAGCATACACACATGCATGAGCTGCGCATACCGAAAGAGGCACTCAGACATAAACAAAAGTGATATTTGAGAGAGAAAACGTTGGTCCCGTTCGCTTCGCCCCTATCCAGGCTTAACCTATGTATGTATGCCTTGCGTGGTGCTGGAGTATCACTGCTTCCTCTTCGTCTCTCCCTTTTCTGCTTTCCGAGGAGCAGAACATACGGTAAGGCTAGGCCGGACGGCAAATGGCACGTTACGATCAGGCATCTATCCGATGGAAGTGATTGTTCTGCTCGTTCCTCACTCTCCTCCTTGCCTGCTCAGCTGGTTAGTGGTAACCATGTAAGTAGAGTAAATTCTTCTTTAGGGCTGGAAATCACGGACGGCCGTAAAGTATGGCTGCCGCAACTTGCCGTGTGACGAATAGACTTAGGCTCCGCACATCACCTACAAACCAATGGTAACCGGTGAAGAAGTGAGGGCCGTGATGCATGCGGATGAAAGTCAATTTATGGGGTAGGTTCTGATCTCAGGGTCATTCTGATGCCTTGTCGTGGCTTCGGGTGCTTAAGGGGCTGGTGGATACGCTGGAAAATGCAGCCATGGGTCTTGACCAAGTGGTGATGTGAGGGGCACGTTCTCACCTGTTTTATCGCCCTTCGAAGTACCGAGGTCGACTATGGCAATTGAGGGTATGTTATTCTTTGGTAGTGTCTCGGAAGCATGCCGAGGTGGTGTGGGCATCGGTTGTGGTGATGGCGGCGATGATGTTGAGGACCGGCACCTCTTTTTGTCCCGGAAGCAGATCGGAATGCATGTACCTACCTGGGTGATTGGGAACGGGTCCGTACTAACTACTGTAGGAACCTATATGTAATAATTCACTTGTTCCAGTCTGCCCATGCCTACCGGGTTTACCTGTCCGGTGATGTACGATTGCCGCTGCTTGGGTCCCCTGTGGGCTTGGTGGGTGGCTGTGCTCCCTGATGCTGTTCGCCGCGTTTGTATTTAGGGCTCATATAAATTGCAGTTCACTGCGATGGCAGGTATCAAGCTGATATTTTTAACGCGTAAGATCAGAAAAGAATGGAGTAGTCTAGAGTCGTCTGGGTGCTTGATTGGAAGCTTAAAGTTAGTCTATGCCGGCCTGGGATCCTCAGAGTTCCCGGAAAATGAAAGACAAAATTACAAGGCGGTCTAGAAATCTAGGCGGCACTATTATCTGTGAGGCAAGCGCGTTGTGGCCAAAGCATGAAAAAGAAAGAGAGAGGAAGGTGGAAGTGGGTGCCTGACAACCAACAGCACTCCTGCGCCTGCCTCTCGAATTCCAGTGTCTTAGGTTCACCTTTCCGTTTTCAGAAGATAGACGGATAGGCAGGCTTCGAGGAACACCCACCACTCCGTCTTATCGGAGCAATAGGATAGGATTTGCTATAACACTGCAGAGGTACTGGTGAGCACTGCGCTTTTCAATATTCCTCCTTCAGCAGAAAGCCCCAATGTCTCGTTGGACCAGAAAAGCAAGACATATGCTTTGAGTATCAAACATCATGCCCTAGATTTGGGCTAGAATACAATACCTTGGTAGCAAAAGAGATAAAAAGGCCCTGGTTTAGTGCTACGGTGAGAATGTGGACTATGATGGTCGTGGCCGCGATAAGGTAGCATGAGTCTTGAGAGATAATCGCATTGTGTCCTGCTTCTTGCGAGATGCCGCACCAATTAATGGTAGAGTACCTGGCATCGCCACGCACCCAGACACGTTCCTTGATAGACCACGTTTTTGCCTTGGGCCGTTGCATGTCTGAATACCTTCGTTCCGACCCTGCCAACTTTGCCGCCGGCCACGTTCCATCCATCCAGTCATCTCGCTCGTGCTACTAGTATTTTCGTCAACCGCACCTATTCCTGTATTAGCTTTGTTCTATTGTATACTCTCCCGGTGCCATGGTACTGTGAAACAATACCTGCTTAATCTCGTCCCTCTCATCCTCCTGCGCCCGAGAATCCAAGGGGTCCAGGTCATGGGTCTGTCGCGTTCTGTCCAACCACTTTTATCCGTGTTGGCTCAAAGGAGGAGGGGAGAGCGCAGTTGCACAAGTTGGAAACTCACTGGAATGTTTCCAAGACGGCTCTTCGGCGGCGTGGATGGCATTTGCGTCCGCGGGTTGGAGGTGGTGCGTTGAGTAGCGACCACAAGACGCCCTGCGATGGGATGAGGAATGAGTAGCAAGTGTGGACGGACCCCTGCCGGGCACTGGAATGCAAAAGCCCCTCACAGACCAACATCTCGGCCGAACCCAGACGTACATCCCGGGGGTCCTCATCACACCCGCAGCAGCAATGGCAGCAGCGATATCAATGTATTCATTGTTTTCGGCCTTTGAAAATTAAGCTGTCAAAAAAAGAAAGAAAACCCCACCCTGACTGGTAATTGACCGATGAGGGGCTTTGACCGTCCCTATTCGTAAATTCTGCCTGTCCGAGCCTGAGTCCCACAATGGTCTTAGCTTGTTACTAGCCGTGGCTCACGAGGGCGAGAGGGACCACACTACTATGGTATATGATGGCCTTGAGTTCTTTCGCAAACAAATTTGGAGAGAAAGCAACATGCGACCGGAGATTCAACAGGGAAACCAACAATGGCTTAGCAAGTGTTTGGTGTCCGGGCTGTCGGAGGAACTGGGCACTCTGTGCTGTGTAAGTGCCGCAAATGGACGTGCGAGTCTAAGCTGCTTGGTTCGTCTCGGCAAGCACGTGAACTTCCCGAAACACCAAATCTAGAAATCCACGGGACGCGAAATGGATGCTAAAGTGATGAGTGTTTCTGCCGCCCAACCTCCAACGCTGCCACGTTACGAGCACCTACATCAGCCGCAACATCTCATCTCGGGCCATCTCAGTTCTCATCAGAAAAGAATGCAAACATCGGGAACCAAGTCCAGGGCGTGAGGTTGAGGAATAAGACCATGGATCGAGGTTTGGAATAAAGCTTCTTTCTCTCATGGGTTCCCAATCGGGAGTATTCCAGACCACCGGGCTTCCAGATCAGAAGCAGTACCCAACAGGACTTTTGTCGAGTCTCCCATTATGCTTCTTCCATCATACAAAAATAGCAATAGGGAAGTACATCGGCAAGTAGTTTTTAGTATTAAAAGTTCTTAGAATCTATTTTACAAATTAGCCGGCTAGCGATTTCTTTGACCCCACACGTTGTTTATCCTCCGTCAGGTGGGATCTTTGATAGCCCACTTCGAGCTATTCCCGAAATATCAAAGACGAAAAAGGTCTTGGGAATTTAATGCAAGTCTGTTGGTTCTCCTTGGTTGCCCGTCTCGTCATCACCCAACATGAATCCAAGTCACCCTTGTTGCCCCCCTCCCCGCGAGTATTTGCCTCTACAACTTTTGGTCCGATTGCGACATATTTAAACGAAGCATAAAAACTCCCACGAGGCACAAGTAAAATATAATCACACAAGCTTGAAACTCCAGTGTGGTATCCCATTCCATTCCTTGCGACCGTCCGCGAAATGTGACAAGTCTATAATAACACCCACTCTTTCTCATTCTCAGTCCCCCGTCATCAGCCCTGTTGGAAGGTCTTGGAATGACATAGCTAATGGAGACCAACTAACCAATTACACGACCCCCTGAGGGCCCCTATCGTTGGCTAGCTCCCAAAAGCTGTCAAGAATGACTTCGGGACAGGCTCGATCTTCTTTGGGGCTTCCTTGAAGATAATTACGAGATATAGCCCTTTCCGCCATCGCCTCCTAATAAGCCTGCGCTTCTTCGAGCATCGAAAAAGAGTGTTTCGCACTCGCCCACGTCCTGGACATCGATTTGGGTTCGTCCATTTACTTTAGCGAGGATGCTGTGTCACGGGTGAGTTATGTGAGCCAAAAGCACTTATTCATGTCTAGGAAGGAACCACAGGTGCGCACGGAGCCTAACATACCTTGCCGGAGTCAGGAGTTGCAGAGAATATCTCAGACTGATCCTAACACCATGTTCTGCAAGCTTGTCAAGTGCATTATCCGTGATAGCCACACTCTCGGTGGTAGATCGGATTCGTACTATGCGCTTGATCTCATCGGCCTCGTAGGGCGTCGTTGGGACTATGAGTAGGCGGGCGAGGAAGTCTGGAGGGATTCCGTGAGCGGCAACCACGTCGTCGGTGCCGCGGATAGTGCACATGCCCCTATTTGAGGCCAAGACGACGATGGGTGCTATGGGTGTCTCGAGAGCCCTGTTGAGGTAGGTGAAGCATTCGATGTCAAGCATGTGCGCCTAATCAATTGTTCACGAGGGGTCAGTCATCGGCTACTATGACGAAGCGGCAGTGCTCCAGCTGTGCCCAGGGTAATGTAGTAGGTGACGTACCTCGTCGATGAACAACACGCCAGGAACGAGCTCAGCGACACCCTGATCAATGTACTTGCTCACCACCTTGTTGATATCAGCGCGTAGCTTGTCTGTTATTTCCGTCATCTTTGGCTTGAGCATCTGGCCCATCATACTCATGATGTCCTGTCCGCCCTGGGGCCTGGAGTTCGCAACATCAAGGTCGTGCAAAGTGACGTCCTGCACAATCTCCTTCTTCTTGTGTACCTCGCCCTTCGGTATCGGGACATATTCCTCGGCCTCGAGATCGAACTCAGTAGCGTAGGCGTCGGAGCGACCCACGCGCTTGCAGGCGCCCGTGTTGGCCTCGATGTATATGACGTCGCCGACGGTGACTCGTTCCTTTTGGATGGCTTCGTAGATGCTGGGGTCGAGACGCAGCTTCTTCTGGCCCTTTGCGCTCTTGAGGCCGATGAGGAGTGTGCTGATTGTCTTGCCGTAGCCACCGAGCGGGTTTTCGGCCTCCTCCGGCGTGAGCTCGGTCACCTCACCCTCGTATACCTCCTTTGTCTCTCGTACTTTGAGACCAATTGACCGCCGAAAGTTCTCCATCAGTACTTCGGTCTTCTTGACTTCGGCGGAGTATATTTCGCTACCGACTATGGGGCAGAAGGGGATCTTGGTGCCAAGTTCTTGGCTGATTGCGAGGGCGAGGGCAGTTTTTCCGGTACCTGGGCCACCGGCAAGGAGGACACCTCGACCGGCCATCTTTTGTACCTTGATCAGGTCGACGACGACGCCGCATGCCTGGATGGAGATGATGTTAGACAGAAGTCGAGATTGGAAGGCCGGTTATGCTGCATTGTGCGAACCTCTCTTGCCGTGATCTGGCCGACGAAGCCACCAGCCTGCTTATCAGCGGTGCCATCGTATCGTAGGCCGAGGCCCTTGATGTGTGTGTGGACGGCGGTTCGGTTTTGGCGATTGTTGCCCTTGACTTCGCTAATCTGCACCATCACGACAGTCTGGGGAGGGGTCTGTTGCGGAGCTGAAATATGGGGATCGGTCGGACAGAGGGAGATGGCGGGATGCAATACGCAAGCGGTCGGGGATGTATGGTGTAAATTTTTAAATGGGTTTAGTTGTTTTTTTCTGGCAGAGGAAAGTCGCGACTTTAGCCTTCCTTAGAGGAGGTCACAGAGGAGGTTGCTTGCTGTGCGGTTGCGGCCGCAGGACCCTTTTTTTTTTTTTTCAAGAGGCTGGCGCACTCTGGGATCTGTATTATGTAAGCTGCATGGGGTCCGATCCCGTCCCTGATCAAGCCACTGAGATATATCACGAATCAGAACTACTAGTTAGTAGATTCGTTTTCTTCCCGTGACGGTGATTGCATCTGACATTGAGACGCATCCATTTAAATGTTCATATATAGAGCACTATCAATTCTAGAAGTTTCTATGCAACCGCCAAGCTATATTCAAAAAATGAGAAGAAATGCATGCGATCTTCACCAGCGCCCAATGAGCATTGCGACGAAACGCAACTACTTTGGCGGCGAATGCAAAGTGCCGTAGTCCGACTCTTCCGCAGATTGACCTTCTAATAACCCAGCATGCTCAGGATCTGCTGGCTCTTGCTCGGTCGCCTTCTTCTTTTCATCTGTTTCCGGTTTGCCCTTTGCTAGCGTCACCCAGATGGCACTGCCAATGATCAGAGTGCACCCGATGACGGTCGTCCAGTCCATGACCGTGCCAAACACCCACCTGTCGAATCCCACCGCAAACACCATCTGGGTGTACATGGCCATGGTAGCCTTGTTTGTCTTGTCCATCCTCAAACCGCTCGTCAGAAGGAACTGCATGATGAACCCGCAGGTGCCCAAGAACAGCAGCATCCCCCACTGCTTGGTTCCGTGGGGCATGTCGAACTTGAGAGCAGGCTGGTTGATATCAAGGACGGGAGCGAGCGAGAGTACCACGGCGCTGACGGCAGTGGAGGTGCCGCTGAAGTAGCTGACCGAGATGAGGGGATGCGCTCGTTTCCCGATCCATCGGATGAGAGTGTAAGCCCCGCTTGCGCCAACCACACCCACCATACCCATCCCGATAGCGAAGAGACGTTGGAGAGGTGTCACCTCCTCTTCTTCCATCGAAGCGAATTCCAAACTCGAAACCATAGTCCCATTCACTCCATTATCCCCACTCCCACCCCCTAATTCGGGTGACCTGAAGAGTGAACCTGGTTTCGCAATGACAACCACACCTCCGAAGGCAACGAAGCTAGCGAGTTGCTCCGTCATTGTGAAGCGCTCGTGGAGTAGGATATGACATGCATATCCTGCGACGCTCGGGGTAAGGAAAGTCAGAACCGTCGCCTCGCCGAGGTCCAGATACATCAGACTCGTCCAGATGCCATAAATGCCAAGAAACCCGAAAAATCCGCGGAACACGAGCAGTCGTCGAACGGACGGGTGGCCTAAGGGAAAGTCGGGTGTTGCGTTCCACCACATGTAAATGTAGGAAATGATGATGGTGAGGGACATGCGGGCGAAGAGGACTTGAAGAGGATGCAGCTTGGCTTCGTGTTCGAGTATGCGGGCTGTCATGTTCATCATGGAGCCGAAGAACTGGGCGAGCGTGACCAGTACCACGCCTTTGTTGGTGGAGACGAAGTTTCTGATCGCAGTGGCCACTCGGGACCTCCATGCTGTCGCCGAGCTGGTGTTTTGAATCGGTGGATCGTCGTTTTCCTGGGGTGATTCAGGGTCAGACTGCGAACTTCCTGCCATGACCTTGGCTTGGTTCTAACGAAAATGGCGGCTTGGCTGATTATACTCGGTTGGCAGGCTCTACGTCCTATGACAGAAGAAGCGACAAGGAATATAATTCCAGGGGTTGAGCGAAGGAAGGACGGCAAAAAATTAGCCAAAGCAATGTTATCAGATATCACACAGTTCCGTGATCGCGCCAGCTAGATCGTGGGAGGGTGTGGCAATGGAGCTCGTGACAAGAATTTGCCATCCATCTCTTTTCCGGATGCAGGGAATACTAGTACTACTAGTACTGCCGGCTAAGCAGTTGCTCCCTACACAAGCCACGCAAGCCACACAAGCACGCCACTCACCGCCCATCGCGTCGGGTTCATCTTTGACCCGTGCATAACTTGGATGATTAATTAGGAGCCCCGCATAGGGCTATACAGGTGTATATAAAGATGTTCACCGAGTCCTTCGGACTAGATGCAACGGGGATAATTCATCCATATCCGTCAAGCAATTACTACGCGTACGCGGAGCATAGGTATAAAAGCAACGTTCTTTTATGCACATCAATAGGACGGCTAATTTTTTAATGTAGGGCCCAATTTTGTATCAATGTTCTGGGGGGAAAATGATTGTACCGACGCAGCTCTAGCTGGCCCGTATCTATCCTCAATGCGGGGCGAGATTTGACTCGCCCCAAATCCCATCCATAACGTGTTGTGGTAGGTGAACCGACAAATTGCCCATTTACCCCTCCTTCTCTCCTTCCTCTGATGGCATTAAGATGCCGTTGTCCTGGAACTGCTTGGAGAGAACATACACCCTGCTCCAGACCTCCTCTGCGTTGCGAAGGTCGTCGAGGGCGACGACCCTGTCTTCCATGAAATCCTCGTCGATGTCTCCGTCCACGTCTTGCAGCCTCCTTTGAATCATACTGAAGTCGGTCTCAAGGTTGGCGAAAGCAGCTGCGACGTTGTGCAATGTTAGTTGAGGCAGGTCTATATTTCGGGACTGCAGTATTTGTGCTCCTCGTGGTGATGGGAAGACTTACTCTTCATCTCGTTCACAGCATCGATGGCATCTTTGATCGTGCTCTCAATGTCACCGAAGGCATCAACAAGGTGATCAACTTGGTCTGTAGTGGGGAGAGTTAGCCACGTCTCGGGATAACCACAAAAAGAATCTCGCTTGACATACGGTATGCCTGCATTAGCTGTACCTCCTCGTTCTTGGCATTTTTGCGAGCATCTGCATAGTTCTTCTCCAAACTCCTCATAGTTTTCAGAAAACCATTGGACCGAACAATGTCGACAATAAGGATGATGGCGCCGATGATGGGGATGAAATCTAGATATCATGGTTAAAAATGGCCGTCTCTTAGCGTAGGTGGCGTCTCTTGCGTGCCATCAACTTACGGTACCACTTTTTTGTCCTCGAGTCGAGGAATTTCTCCTTCTCCTTCGCAACCGCCTCTCGGGCGGCGCTGACCATCGCTTTAGCCTCGTCGAGGATCCTCTTGAGGGTAGAGTTGCGCTCGTTCTCAGACGGCATCACTTTTTCCAGGCGCGCGGATAGCTTTGATAGCTCATTTTTGTCTACCCTAGTTTGTGTCTCGAACTAGGGTTACAGGGTTAGCAATCTAGTTCAGCAATTATCTCCAGACTCTAGGCAGGGACTTCCTGCTCTGATAGAAACTGTAATTACCCCTTGAAGCCGCAGCACGGTGCTGTGGCACTCTTCGTTTGTTTCTTTGGCGTATCTACCCAGCTTGCGGAGGACGCTGCGGGCCGTGGACTTTGCATGTATGGCTTCAGGTTGATCCATAGTCACGCCTGGAGTGATGAGGACCTGGAGAGCCTCGACCAAGTCGGCAGTGTACCTCTCAGCGTCCTCTGCGAAGTTGGCAATGTATCCAGCTGAAAGCTCAAGTTAGCGGTGCTGGGTGTCTACTACGTAGAATATTGAAATAACGAGCCTACCCAAGCTGATCATCGGGCCAAGGGTGGACACCTGAGCCTCTTTGCAGTGTTCATGGATTTGGGGAAGCATTGTAGAAAGAGCCTGTTGATTTGCCCGAAAGGGGAAGGGAAAAAATTAGTACAGCACTAAGCTATGTGTTGAGTTGCCAATACTTGCCCCGTATAGCATCTTGTCAGAGCTGAAGTAGTCCTTGAATGCGGACTCAGGGTACGTGTTCATGAACATCTCGGTGCTCGAAGGCAGTCTGAGAGCTGCTTGGACGTACATCTGGAGGTCGATGAAGGACGTCGAGTTCAAAACGAACACCTCCTTACGCTTGGGCTTCTTCTCCGGTGTGGGATTGACATCGACGCCCGAATCCTGTGACTTTATCGGAGTCAAGAAGGAGTGAGCCGACTTGGAGACGCCATTCAGGACGTCTGAAGGAGGAAGGACATCCGCTGTAGCCATGGTGGTGGTTTGCAAACAATGTGATCACGGGGTTGAAGAATGAACAGAGTTTGTGTGGTTTGAACGACTAGATGTTGCGTGTGCGATAATAGAGAGGCCGAGAGGAAGAGGGACCAGCATATTAAATACCTAAAGATGAGTTCGATGGCCATCTGAAAATCCCAGAGAGGATCGAAGCCCGTATTCTGCCTGTTCCAATCTTGTCCAAGTCGCTTTTTCATGCAAATTGCCGATTTGCCGCAATAATAACTCTTGACTTATGTGGCCAACTGGCAGCAGAGCGAGGGTTGGCACCCAAGTTGAAGCGGAAATCCAAACGTACTCCGTCACCATGTCGCGGAGCAAGCCGGAATAGTGACGAGACTATTCGTTGTAGTAAGGACAGGCCACTAGCTCGGCATTCAGTAGCTGCGTCTCGCCCTTATAGTCAAAAAGTACTGACTCACAAGCAAAGTCTCACACGATAGAGGCATGCCATGCACTTATTCTCAGCGTGTCGCTTGCAAGACGCAGATTTTGTCTGTTTCCGGCTTGAAAGGGAGTCGGGTCTCGCAAGCGCTTTCCGGCAGCATGCAGGTCTGTAGGCAGTCTAAGGACTCTACGGATGCGTTGGCGGTATATCTACTACTAGGAAAAAGAAATCATCGCATGTGCAGGCTACGTCCGCTCGAGGAGATTATTCGGCGTACAGATAGGCGGGGAAGGGTGTTCTGGCATGCATAGAGAGGTAGGCTGAAAGCTCTCTGCTGTCAGGACTCTATGTCTCACGGCGTGGCAGAGTGGGCTTATATGGCTTGCACAAGAGGAGCTGACAAAAGTGTGATCAGTAGTATGCAGGTTTTAGACATGACCGTGCCACGTGCATGTCCTAGCTCTTTTTTAACAAGCGTTTGGTATATTCAAAGCCGTGTTTCAACTTGCTGCTATGCAGTTAGCCTAGTTACTAGCTAATTGGTCGAAACATCCCATCCCAGGGCCTTGTCCTGACCGCCATTCAAATTCCTCCAACGAGAGCTACAGGTCGCTTCCGAACCTCACATGTTTGTATTTTGCTGCCCTGCAGAAACATGTGTAATATTGTGGAACTGTTTTCATACGTGCAGGATGCTAGTGGGCTAGACTCGTAGGTAGCCGTATTAGCCAACATGTACAGTACTAATCCACAGTATCGCTAGGGATGGTATAGGTTGCAGCCAAACGATTCCTATCCAAAGTCCAGCGAAAGAAGATAGAGGCTGCACCGAGCAATGGCATCGACATCTGTCATCTATCATTTGTACGCAACTCTTGAGCTTGACAAAAAAGAAAAGCACATCGTAAATGGATGAATCGGGGAGCTGGGAACTGAGACGGAGCTAGGATTTTAGCTTCATGTCGAAGGACTCTTCCGGTTGATGTAACAGCCTCCTCTACGGGCCCGCCACATCACCACCTTGCTATTCAATGGGTATCTCATAGCTGCCTTCTCACCGCTGACAGATTAGGGCATTTCCAAAAAAAAAAAAAAGAAAAAAAAAAGGCCGATAGGGTCATGTAGATGAAGCTGAGATCCCATGAGCTGAGTTGGATGAATAATAAAATAGCTAGTAGCGGGATGGAAATTTGGCCTGTCAGCTAGAAGAATCTTTCTGTAAAAAGATATATCTGATATTGACCCAGGCTACTCTAGCGTTATTCTGAGCTTCTGAGCTTCGTCACTACACCATCCCTACTTTACCATCAGCGTTGGCATATGCGGCGCACTTTTTCGCTTTTCTCTACCGCGATATTGTCTCCTTTGGGTTTGTATCCATAACAGACACAATGGGGGGGCAGATGACAGAAATTGAGCAGGCCGCGGCATATATGGTCAGCACTCTCACCTTCGAGGAGAAGAGTCTCGCAAACGATATTCTCTATTTCAGCCTGTTCAATGTAGACACGCGCACGGTATGAGCCCCATGGCCAAGAGAGCCAGGACGTAGAAGACGTTGCTGGCTCACCTCCTCTTGGGCAATACTGACATGTTCCTCCCAAATGTTTTTAAGGCCTGGGTTCGCGCCCCGGTTGTCGATCTGAGTGAATGCTTGCGAAAGCTCGTCGACACCGCTGCTGAATCCAACCAAGTCCCAAGGCGCATCAACGTGTACTGCGACACCCTGGTCGTTGGCGCCGGAACCACCGTCGATATCAACAATGACTCCGGTGTCATATTGAGTATTTATTGTCGCAAGATTGTCTCCGAGCCTAGGTCTGACGGCGTGGTACTCAGCATGACAATGATCCTCAACTCCCAGCTGGCACTCTACGCCAACACTCTCCCTCCGGGCTTCGCGGCCGAGTTCATCCTAGAGGGAGGTCACCCTTCCTATGTGCCGCTGGCGATTGACCCCAGCAGGTTCGGCGTTGTTGTAAGACATGCTGGCTCCGGTTTGCAGGTGACCCAGAGAGGCCCCCCGAGGGCCGAAATGCAATACATCGACTACCTCGACATCCTCAACGACGACGGTACATTGTCGGCGACGGAGTGGCGCAACGAGTAAGCGACACAAACGCACCACGACACCTGGCGATGAATGAACAATAACCGCTAACCATGTCTTGTGCCTAGCAATTTCCCTCGCCTCCTGCAGTTCCAGTTCCTGGTGGGTGCTTCTCTCATCCGGCTGAATACCAGGCTCTGCCTAGATCTTCTCAACTACGTCTGTGCAAGCACTGCGACCACCTTCAGCTCGGCATTCAACTACCAAGCCAATGCCCTGCGCACTAGCATCTGTACAAATCCTCCCCCAACGCTACCTGAACAGTTACGTGAGTAGTCATACTAACATCGTCTCAGTGTCCCAGCTGGAACGCAGCCTTTGCAACGTACCATCCGTCAATGTTTACTTGAGCAAGGAAATCCTGAGCGCGAGACTTGTAGCAGCACTTGCGTTCGAGGACGCTTTTCACGACTACATTTCCCAGCAGAGGACTTCGGATAATGCAGCGGTGATGAGCACAACCTTGCTCCTGAAGGGTCAGGATGCCCTAGATGAGTACAAATTCCTCGAAAGCTTGTCTCTCAAGGCATACCGGGCAGCGGAGAAGGCGAACGAGGAGTCTCAAACCAGATTCCTAGTAAGATATTGCCGAATTCTTGAACGATCCTGAGAGGACATAGTTTCGGCCACTGACGTGTCTCCCAAGGCCAGCAAACAGTCGCTAGAAGTGGCCACCAAGGCCTTCGAGGAGGGCATCGAGACGTGGCAAGCAAAAGAGGTACGAGGGGAGAGCACAGCGGACAAGCCAAAGAAAAAACGCCCCCATGTTCCGCAACTCCTCTAGTAGCACGCGGCTAACCCTCCTTCCTTTTCTAGAAAGCAAAAGCAGCAGCCAGCGTCATATTTGGCGTTATCGCTGTCGTTGCGGCCGTGGCAGCAACGGTCGCCACGGCAGGAGCTGCGGCCCCGGCTGCTGGACCAGCCGCAGCGGGAGCCACGGCGAGCGCTGCAGCCTCGGTAAGCTTCCATTCCGAACTAGTCGCCCCTGTTCTGCTGGTCTAGGGCATGAGAGCTGAAAGAGACATCTAGGCTGCACAAGTTGTCGGAACCTTCGCCAAGATTAAGGAGGTCTTTCAGAAGATGAAGGAAGTCTACAAGAAACTAGAGCCAATCCTGAAGAAACTGAAGGAAGTTGCCGAGACAATCCAGAAGGTTGTTGTGACGTTGAAGAAGATGGACAGCATCAATGATGCCCAGGAAGAACTCATCCAAGGTTCGTTTCTCTTGGTCCGCTCCAATTTCAATTTCCCAGACCGGAATGAATGAGTGGTAGCTGACAGAAGAATTGGTCCAGGCGATATGTCAACGGACACATTCAACGCCACGGCAGAGTGGAACGTTTTCGATGTCAACGTCAACATTCTTCGTGAAAATGTATGCTTGTTTTGTCTTTTGGAACCTGCAATTACCCTTGCTACGCAAGACGCGCAAGCTAACACGAAACACAGCTGGATAAAATCAACATCAAGGGCAAGGATGATTTCCACAGAGCCCTCAAGACCGTGGTGATCACCGGGAAGACGTATCTCCAGACACAACAAAATCTAGTCAAGATGGGCAACGAGCTTGCCATAGTGATTCTCAAGAAGCAGAACGAAGGCAAAGCCCAACATAGGCTCAAAATGGCGATGGAGGTGATAGGGATGGACGGCACCGTCGTGGCCGTGCTAAAGAGAGCCATGTTTGACCGCTTGCTTGCCGTGAGGTCGTTCGTGTTTCTCGACTTCTGGAACTATACTTCGGCATACCTCTTCTATTCCCTCGCCGATGGTGAGTAATTAGCCAGAGCAGACGGCCTGTTTTGGAGAGCTCTGCCGTCTAACTTCTCCTTCACCAAGCTTCTATGCCTCACTGCTGACCACCCACAGATCCCCCCATTTCCCTATCCGCGGTAAAGCCTATCAGCGACTACCTCTCCGATGCAGCTCGCCTCCAAGCCGCCGTGTCGTCATTCGCATCGACCGTCATCGTGCAGCGGAAGAGGTTCATCATCACCACGCTCGGCAACGCTGCTTCGTTGGAGGAACTTAGGGTCCAGCTCTCATCCACCGGCAACGTGGGATTTGATCTAAACGCGGAGCACCCAGCTTTCGCGCATTATTGCCGAGTGCGCATGAGCAAGGTGAGGTGCTATCTCGAGGGGGTCACTCCGCTCAGCGCTGCGCGGGCAGCCGGCAGCAGCCTCGCCCTGGTCCTTAAGACTTCTGGAGAATTCCAGGACTTGGACTTCCCTAGATATCCTACCAGAACGTCTCTCCTTCGCTCCTTTGTTGGGGAGACCCGGAAGATTCTTTTCGAGACTGATGCCTCAAGCGGGGAGATCCTGTGCGACGGAGACCTCGGTCAAGAGAGGGACTATACCCTGCACACCCCATTCACAGATTGGATGGTGTCTATTTCTGGCGCCGGCCTGGGCGTGAAGGAACTGGATTTTTCAAAGGTGCAAGGGTTGAGGTTCGAGTTTTGGTGCGAAGTAACTTTGATCTAGAGTTTCTCAGGGCTGGGTGGAAGCTCCCTCTGTTGCCACCATGACATGGAGGGACACGACAAGAGGGGAGTATTTGGTTAGAGCAGACAGGCGACCGACAATACTCAGCCCCGTTTGTGCTCATCGGCCAAGATTTCCCAATGCCATGTACTAGGCAATTCCCCTCTGAGTCAATATTATAAATAAGCAATGTGAGACTCGTTGAGACCCATCAACCCGTGCCAGTGTGTAGTCTACAAGTGAGCAAGCCAAAGTACTGTCCACCTCCTCTCAATCTCGCCGTCCAGGTCCATTTCCATACACGAATCCTGGAGGAGGTGGAGTAATCGGTGGGCAGGACCACTTAGACATGCATCGCTACTGAATACCTGCTTTTATCTTCTTGCATATCCTGTGGCTGGCTGGCATCGCATTAGTAGGCACTAAGCCCGTACTAAAAGCCAGAACTTGTCTCGGTGCCTTCGCCATCTCAAGCCCAACGTCACGGCAGCCTGGCGAGTTCCCCTGTTGTTCTTGTAAGATCCCGACGAGCTGAAAGGCATATAGATAGCTGCTCGCTACTCTTCCCGCGGAGGTGCTGCTCTATCAGCCAGCTCGTATCATACACGTCAAGTAAGCTCGAGTTCCACCATTGTGCACGACTTTCAATACGCCGTTGTGAAGCATCACACCTGCGATCCTCATGTTGGCTCAACCACCTCTTGTTTACTTGCCTTGTGAACCGTTCTAGTCCCAGCTTGCATCCTTACCCCAGGCCCTGTCAACTCACCGAGCTTTTCTCAGCACGTTCGGCATGTCGTCAATCAAGTTCCCCGGCTTCCCTCAAGTCCGTGGACTCAAGTCAGCTTCTGTTGAAAAGCCATTCGAGATCAACCCTAGGAACTTCGTCGACCTCAAGCAGTACCTTGAACTTGGGAGCAGTCTCCCAAGCTCAAGCCAAGCCTTTCGATCCAGATATGACTTGGACCTCTTGAACGAGTTTTTCAGGCCTGATGATACGTTGTACAAGGCATGGTCCCGGTCTTCATTTTCGCCTTCCTGGCTAGCGCGAGTATCATGCTAACTATCAGCAGAGCCTTGAGATGCAGGTCTTGGCAACCCAGAGAAGCTGTGCAAGCTTCTCGGCCGTTCATTCCGAAAAAATGAGTGAATTTGGTACGAAGGCGATTCCGTTCTTTTTTTCGTGCGAAGCGCGGCTTGTCCAAAGTTTCTCTACTTACCAGTCCCGCATTAGTTCGTCTTTGGATGGCGTTTGTGGACGAAGCCACCAGCGCTATACGTGAAATGAGAGCCGGGCTCGATATTGCGGCGAGAAGCAACCTGAAAGGAGAGGAGGCAGTGCAAGCCGTTGCCATGGTTTCCCCCGCCATCACAGAAGCTGCTAATCAGTCTGAGGCTCTTGAAAATCACTGCAGAGATCTTCTTGAGCACCTGTTTGAGGTGAGGCTTCCTGTGCGAAGCCGTGGACTCAACGTGCTCTAGTGCTAACAAGAGAGCTAGCTTGATGCCAATATTCAAGCCGACAGCGCCCAGATTTCGGCCTTATTCAAGCGGCTTCCAAGTTTGGATGCTCGGAAGGCAGAGATGAAGATGAACATAGAGAACTTGAAGTCCGAAATGGACAGCCTAGAATCGCTAAGTCGAGCCGAGGAAAGACGCCTCCGAGAAAGGATAAATCTGGAAGCAGTTGCTAGGAGGTCTCCGTTTAACTGTATGTATGTCCAAGCCCCAGCCAACGAGGGCTAATATACATCTAAATTGCTGACACAGACACCAGTTCTCGGCCCCATATCCCCTGCCAATATCGCAAATGCGATAATCGATGGTGTCACTGGTACCAACTTGAGGGATTTGCAGCTCAGAGTAGGGCAAGCACAGACACAGTGGCGAGAGAAACGTCGCCAAATGGAGGAGGACATGAACACTTTCGCAGATACCTTTGGTTCGTACCTCGACCAACCCGACACTCTGCGGCGAATGAAAGTGCTAACCCATGCATGCGCGGCGTGCGTAGCCGACATTTCCAATCTGAGATCCAGCATATTCTCACAGCGCCAGAATATCGCCGGTGCAAAGAAAAGTGTCCAAGACGTCGGCTGTAAGAACAAGACCCTTTTGCATCGCTAGCTGGAGGCTAACTTGACCGCAGCGGCGACCAGTCGTAGACAGACCGGCTTCCACGATCTGGAAATGGAGTTCAAGGATATCATCGACCAGCTAAGCCTCGGTGAAGGTATCGAAGACGTCGAAGATGCTAAGTATGAGCTAGAGGAAGCCGAAAAAACTTACGGGGAGATCAGCAACCTAGCCCAGACTTTCCAGCAAGTAGTGTCGCTATCCCGCAGCGGCCTCGCCAAGGTGTTCACAGTCGCGGCTGCCAACTACGGCGGAGCCGACGTGGAGAGCGTAGCTGAGGGTCTTGTCAAGGATGAAAGGCTCGAAATAGACACCAATCACCTCTCCAGCTATGGATTCCCGGACCCAAAGACAGGCCACAGGAAGACCATCGCCATCCTATACCAGGCACCAGAGGCCTCCACTGCCGGCGTGTTCGTGGCTGTAGAGGGTTCTGGGGCCTGGGTACTCAGCCGGGCCACCATTCGCATGTCCGGAGCTCCTCCAAGGCCCGTTGGTTCGAGTCTGTGGATCGTCGCCGTTGTGTACGGCAAGGAGGAAATTACCGACGCTGGCGCTTTCAGCCGCCTCTACCACTTTGCGAAAACCCGGAAGGCGTTTGAGGTGTCAAATTCCACCTTCGGCAAGGACACCTGGTTCGGGGTGCCGAAGACTTGCGCTATCTTCTACCAGATGGATAACTGGCCGATCCGATGCTTAGGGGGGTGGGAGAGAGATTATGTCAAGTTTGATATCTGAGTCATGGGTGGATTGTGCCTCGCTGCTGAGGGGGAGAGATTAAGAAGCATGGGAATAGCCCGGGCCCCGGTGTATAGAAAACTCCACGGCGATGGTCGTATGAAATATTATTCCGAACTTTGACATTTTTGAAAACCCTCTGTACTTTGGCTTAGGCTGGTACAATGGGTACCCATGGGGACCCATGGGTTACCCACGGATTTTATAGGGCTACCCATATAATCACACGGATTTTTAATATGGTCCTATAAAACCCTACGGGTTTTATAATATAATCCTATAAAACCCCATTAATAAACTTATATAATCCTATAGGATTATATTATAAAACCCGTGGGGTTTTATAAGGTTCCACGGGTTTTGGATTATAAACTTATAAAACCATATAATTTTAATAAATTTATATATAATATAATTATAATCCAAATTTATTTAATATACCCGATTAATATTTAATTATAATATAATAACTTTAAATATTATATATTTTGGCTTACCAGCCTTTAAATTACCTTTTTTATATTAACCCTAATATTTCTCCCAATATTTTTCCCAATATTTTTCCCGATATTTTTCCTTATATTTTTCCCTATATTTCTTTTAATTATTCGTATTTAAATTATATATTATTCTTAAAATTTAAAAATTATTCTTTTCCATTTTAATAATCTTATAATCGATTTCCCTCCTTATTATAAGCATCGTTTATAATATTATAATACTCGGATATAATACTAAAATTATTATTATTTAAATTATTATATTATATATTCTTTTAAATTTTAAACGGGCCTTTATAAAAAAATATAAAATAATTAAAACCTAATACGGTAATTAAAGATTTATTTTTTAATACCTTTTTACCATTAACCCTTAAATAATTAAATATAGGATTATTTTATAAAAATTCCTTTTTAATTTAATTAATTATTTAGGCTTTTTATCGTACGTCCTTATAATATAAAAGGTTTTTACCGCCAAAATTAATAAAAACTTTATTTATTATTTATATATATTATTATATATAATTAAAACGAACCTTAATAAATAATATTAAACGAATATAGTTTAGGTTTATACCCGTTATTATAAAATAAACCGTTTTAAAATAAATTAAATCCTTTTATATTAAGATCACCCGGTTTATATAAATTATTAATATATTTAAAATTATAAATTTAAATATTAATTAAAATTTACTTAATACGGGTGTTTAAAACATACCAATAAATACGATTATTAAATAATTTTCGGTTATAAATTATATTATATTTAATACTTTTTAATTTTATTTAATAATATTAATATATATACCTTATATATTAAAAGTAATTTTATAAATAATACGTATAAATATTACCTTCGGTAAAATGCGATTTTTAATTAATAAGCGGGAATATACCCTTAAACCATCGATTAAAAAATTAAAAATTATTAATATATAAATATATTATATAATATAATAATATACGTATTTTTTTTTAATTAATCCCGAAATTCCTTAACCAATACGCGGCTTTTTTTTAATAATAATTACAGCCGGGCGGGGCTTAAATAAGGCAAAAGCCTTAATTTTGGCCCTACGTTTTATTACCATTTTAATACTCGCCATTTTAAAGTACTTATTTAATACGGGTAATTAATACGGATAATTAATATAATAAACAAATATTAAATATATATAAAATAAAAAAACTAATATTGGCAAAAAATTGTGAAAATAATAGGAAAAAAAAAAGGAAAAAAATAGCCGGAAATGTTTATACGTACATAATTTTTTTTCACCGCCTTTATAAAAATCGCACACCGCCCGCGCCTGCAGCTAATTTAGCAGAATTCTACCGGTAAAATAATATTTTAACAATTTTCTGGTTTTATTTTTTTTCAAATTTGGCCCAAAATTTCCCAAAAATTTTAATACCTATAATTCCTTTTTTTTTAATTTCTTCTAATTCTTACCATATCCATTAAAACGTGCGGTGTATTAAACATTAATATTAAACAAATATAATACCGAAGCGTTAATTAAAGCTTAATCCGTCGAATAATCCCCACATAAAAAAATCACAAGTATAGTATATTAGCCTATTAAAAAGCCGTAAAAGGCTTACTAAGGCCAAAGCGGCCTTACATTAGGCTTAATAACGCCATATTAAAAAGGTCCAAATTACTAATAAATGGCTTATGGCCAATAAAATTAAACGAGCTATAATTAAACAATTTACCAAAATAACTATCGATTTAAAATATCGCATTAATCTATAAAAAATATATCCTAATAAAGTGGAGCAGTAATACGGTTTCACCCCTAATTATAACTCCCGAAATATAAATATCCCAATTATTTGGGATCCAAAAAACGAATTTAATAATATTTGGAAGGATATTAATAATAAAAATAAAAAATTAATAAGAACTTTTAGGGAGGCGGAAGAAAATCGTAATATTAATAAATATATATTAACGCCCACGATAGCGTTAAAAAATAATACTAAAAAGCCAACGTATAATTTAATTAATAAGGTTGGTTATTTTATTATATATTATATATATTTAATATAGGTATTAATTTTTATTATAAAATATTATTATATAAAGTTTTTAAATATGGTAATATATTATTATAATTCGCCTCCGTCACCTTATTTTTAAGGTATATCGCCTAATATATATACCCTAAAATATTATATTTACGGATATTTAATTATTTTTTAAGTATATAATTAATAAGCGCCGACGAAATATACGGCTATTTTAATTATTAATAAATATTATTATAAATTACCCCATATATTTAGGCTATTACTCCCACCAATAGCTTTTTCTTAAAAATTACAATAAATTTTTATTACCATACGAATTTAAAATTATTAAAAATATTATACATATATAATATAACGCTCGATTAATTAATATCCGTATCCCCAGTTCGGTTAAAATTAAAAAAAAAAATTATTAATACTTGGTAAGGTATTTTATTTATTGGTTATTATTATACACTAATATTATTCCCTAATTACCGCCTACGCCGTATTTTTACAATTAAACCTTTTTATTATAAAGCTTACCGCTTTATTAATCGCCGTATATAATATAAAATTATTAATTTTAAAATATCGCATATTATATATATTAAGCGGGTGTATTAAATAATCCGACACCTTTATATAATACAATATATTATAATTAGTAAATAATATAACCAATCGGTTTATAATACTATTAATTTAATATTCGGATATTTTAATAAAACCAAGCGTATTAAAAATACTTATATACGGTATATAGAATTTTAATTAAAAGGAAATATAAAATAGGAAAATATAAAATAAATTTACCAAATAAATATAAATTATAAAAAAATAATACCGATTTTTCTTCGCATTAAAATATATAAATATTAATAAAACCGTGTATTAATTATTTATATTAAATAATTAAAATTACTTTATTATTTAATATTATATAACCTAATAAATATTTTATACCATATTTAAAATATCGTTTTCCCCCGTATTATCCCTTATACCTAATAATTATTTAACCTTAAAGAAAATTAATTTTAATAATATATTTTATATTTAATGGCGGGATCGACCAAAGTTTTATAATTAATAAAAATTAACCATTTTTTTTACGATTAAGGCTGGTAATAATCCTATATTATAATAAGCCAAGCTTAGGTATTAGTCAATTATATTTTAAAATAACCCGAACCAACGTTTACCCGAATAAAATAAATTTTAATAAATAATTAATTAAAAGTTTGGTTTTCCTTACCTTATTTATTACCATTATAATTTTATTATTTCCCATTCCATAGGTGGTTTTACCAATCGGAAAATAGGTATATATAATATAAAAATATACCTAAATAATTAAAAATGCGATTTTAAAAGTATTAATCCTAATACCGAAAATTACCCAATAAATAATGTATATTTTATATATTTTATTTTTTTATATATATTAATTATTATTTATTATATATAAATACTTAACCAGTCCGAATTTAATAATAAGCTATTGGATATTATAATTGGAATAAATATTCCGTTCCATATTATAAAGCATTTATCCTTTACCAATCTTATTAGGTTCTTTAACCCATATATTAAAATATTATTTTAAATAACCATCCAACGGAAACTTATAATACGGTTAAAATAATATCGTAAAAAACTATTAAACCTTATCCCTTAAAATTAACTTATTAATATCTCCATTAATTTATAAATAATATTATTTAAAAACCACTCCTTTTATAAAGTATATATATCGTTTATTAATAAGGAATGGAAAGCATAAAATCCGCTCCTAGACGTAATTAATACCTCGATTAATTATACGGCAATAAAATATACGCGCAAAATTATGAAGGTTCTTATAAAGTTTAATCTATATAACCGCTTTTAATTTATAATTATTAATAATACCAAAGACCTATTTATAAATTTACTCCGGTAAAATATCCGAACCGTTTATACGGAAAAAGGTATCGAGCAAACCCCTAGGACCAGCCTAATATCCCATATACTATATATAATTTATATAATATAATTAATTATATATAATATTTTAATTATGGTATTATTTATAAAAATTAATAATTAAAATATTACAGATTAGGACGAATAATTTTAAATCGCGGTAAAAGAATAATAAAAAACCAAGTCGGATAATAAGGCAAATTACCTAAATATAAAGGGTATTTGGCAATTATTACGAAATACCTAACGGTCCACGAATATAATATAAGTATTAATAAAGGTACGTATATTTAATTAATACATATATTTAATACCTTTTTTAATATATTTTAATAATTCCATTTAATTTATAAAGCATATACGCGGTTTGCCTAATTAAAAAAAAAACTTAATACCATTTAGGAAAATTCTGGGAATATTATAAAAAATAATACGAAATTAGTATTTTTATACCCCGGCCGTATTAAATAAAATACCAATATATTAATAATTAAATAAAGCCTACGAATTTACCAATTTATTTAACGCCTTATTACCGATTATTTTTCGAATAATTACCAGATTAAAATTATTACGGATTAGGAATGGGAATAATTAAAAATCCTATACATTATTTTTTCCCCCTTTATATATATTACCGATCGAGCCGGTTTAATATTAAATGGTTTTATATCGAATATTCCCGAAATTATAATTTATATTATAAGGTATATCGAATAATCCAAAGCACTTTTAATGAATATACGATAAATAATAATAATAAAATAAGGGCCGGAATCGGGTCGGTTATTAATTTCTTTTATAATTACATTAAATACAGGTTTGTAAAAATTTAAAAAATACCGGGAAAAATACTTATTATTATTCGATTTATTATTCGGACCGGCCGCCATTTTAAATTTAATAAATAAGCCTAGTCCCCATAAAACCATACCGGATAAATTTCTTTATTAAACCATATATTTTATTACCAGTTTTAATATAAATACCAATATTACCCGTTATGTAAAAAAATCGGTAATTAATAAAATATTAGGTATAATAACCCATACCAGGTAATGGGAAATTATAATTTTTATAGGTAGGTCCATTTAAAAAACCATTATAATAATATTAATATTTCGATCGGTAATGGAAAATCCAATTAAACGAATGCGTTTAATAATAAACCCGTCGATTATAAATAAAACGGCGCAATTTATTATTTAGGGTTTAGTTCGAATATGCTTATAATTAAATAAATTAATTAATTAATATATATATTTAATATAGTTTATTTAATATTTTTTTATAATTCTCCCTCCTAGGTATAATATTTTGGAATTTTAGTAATAATAAATTAATTTTAATAAATTCCGGTACCTGGCCCGCGATATTTTATATAACCAAATTATTAATATTATTTTTAAGTAAAATTAAAATACGGGCCAATAAATATATTATTTTAATAAAAATAAATTAAACCTTACCATTATTCGGAATATCCTTATATTTATATTATATAAATATATTTTTCCTGGTATACCTATTATAATACTTATACTTAATATTAATCCCGAAAAAAAAGAAAAAAATACGGAACGGTTTATTAATTAAATAAACGCTTAAATAATTCGTAAAATTTCCGTTAAAATACGCCGAATATTAAATTAAACCAAATTAATACGCCGCCGTTTACGGATTAAATAATCGGAATATTTAATTTAAACCTAATAATTTAATTATACCGTGGACCTTTTTTTTTTTTAATTATTAACTAATAAACCAAATATTCCATTCGATAATTTAATAAATAATTTAAAATTATTTTAAATTAAAAAAATATAAAATATTATACTTCGGGATTATGGTTTTAATACTCCGGATCTTAAATCTTAATATTTAATAATTTCGGATTATTTATTTGGCCATATTAATATTATACTAAATAATATTTAATAAAAATCGAATAAAATAGGTTTAACGGGGAATAATAAGGATTTTATTAAAGAAATAATTCCTCGCGGGTTAAAATAATTATATAATAAAAAAAAATATATAAATATTATATAATTATCGGAAAAAAATCCTACCATATAAATTATATTAAATAAAAAAGGAAAAAATAAATTATTTATTAAATAATGGCGAGCGTTTATTATAAATAGGCCGGAACCAAAACGGGTACCATTTACGGTATTATTTAAAAAATAAAAATAAAGGAATTAAATATATAAATTAAATATATTATTTAATATACCGAAATATATTAACCTATATATTAATAATTAATATAATAAAATATATTATTATATAAAAATCCTATATAATTTTATGGGTTTTTAATCCAAAACCTATATAATTTTATAAAACCCCATTAATAAACCCGTATAATTTTATAAAACCCCACCAATAAATTTATATAATTCTATGGGACCATATTATAAAACCCGTGGGGTTCTGTCAGATATGAGAGGTCAAACTAGGTCACTTGTAAAGGTGGCACAATGAGGTTGACTGGTGGTTGTGAGAGTGTTGTTATTATGTATTGGAAGGGCGTATGGGAAAGTTATTTATAGCGTTATTATTACCCCTATTACGCCGTACACATCTATAAATCATATACATAAATATACCTATTACGTATAAGATACGCGATAACGTATTTTACGCCATGACGTATTAGATACGCGATAGCGTATTTAGTACGCATTGGCGCCGTAAATACGCAATGGCGCAGTCGATACGCAGTAGTGGCGTATCGAACACGCAGTGGCGTATCTAATACGCCCCTTTAGGTATATATATATATATATAAGGCTGGTCGCTTAACCGTAATTGGTGGGCAATTCCATTTGGAATAAAAGGTATAGAAGAAACCGGTAGAAACCATATTATTATTATATTTTATACTCCCTGGCCGGGGTAAAAAAGTATAATATAGGGAAGAAAATCCCTTACCATTTACCCTATTTTGTATTCCAATTAATATACTGCCTATATTTTACAAGTATACTCCTTATAAAATAATTAAATAATAATTAGGTTACTTAAAAGGTCCTGTAATAAGACCTTTTAGGCTTATTTATATATCTTTTAATGTATAAGGTCCTGTGTATTGTGGCCTTTTTGCGCCTTCTTAGAATATTCCTATGGGTGTTTGGTAGAGTGAGTTATATGGGGCAGGCACTGGCCTAATAGAATAGTTTTATTTTCCCATAATTCTTAATATAAACTGCTACTGCAATGTAAAGATGGATAATTATTATACACCGTATTGGTATTTGCCTTAATTCCTGGTTCTTTATCCGTACCATATTGGTATTTCCTAAATGGTAAAGTAAAGGGGAATTAAATAATAGTAGTTTTATAAGTGTAAAGGAGTTATAAAGGTGTATAATAAGGGATATTATAACGGCTGTATATTTTCGCGATAATCTTACTTTGAGATTTGCAGAAAACTGGTGTATTATGGGGCTCTGATTGGCCAAATACCTATAGGCATACACCTTTTTAAAAACTCCCACCGTTTTTTCCTATATAATAAAAACTCCTTTATAATATTAATATTTCTTATCGTAATAATACTTTTTTTAATAATTAAACACCTTTTTATAAAATAATTTACTACTTCACTACCTTATTCTTTTATTTTTTTTAATATTTAATAATAACCATTTACCTTAATTATTATTATTATAATAATCGAAATAATATTTTAAAATATATGTAATCTTTCCTAGTACTTTATTAATACCTTTAAAGGTTCCTACTGGGAACCTGGCAAGCCTATATTAATCCGGTTAATTAACCAACTGAATAATTTATTTTAATTAATTATTAGGGATATATTTTTACCCTTGCCGGTTAATTTTATTATTATACCTTATGGTAATGCCGGAGGAGGTGGTGCCTTTTACCAGAAAAGGCACCAGCCTTTTAAGATACCTTATCGTTATATTTTGGCGGGATTTGGGGAGACGCCTAATAATAATAGGAAAGGTTTTAATTATTGTGGGGAATAAAGGCGTACTGCCTTTTTAAAGGGTAAAAAGGTAAAGATTATAAATATCTTTAATAATACCCTTGGCACCATTTAGAAATTAACTTTTATAAACGTAGGTCCTAAAAAAAAAGAATAATCGTTTTTTCGGGATTCCGGCCCCCGAAATAAAGCGCGTGCTGGTTACAGGGAGGCTATTCGCGGCGCCATATACCCGTTGCCTTATCATCGTAAAGGCTTATAAAAACGAGCCCGGCTTGGTCCTTTATAGCCAGTAAATAATAAATAATAAGCGCATTATTAAATGCGTTAATTATATCGATATTAGCGAATGCTTCTTTTATAAAGGTTATAATCATATTATAATGGGTTATTTAAAGTATATTTAACGGTATACTTATAATACGCTTTAAAACCGAGATTGGGCCGCCAATATCGATAATATTAAATTATATAGTAATATTATTTGGGGGGCCGTATTAAGGACGTAGAGAGGAGAAGGGGAGAATCCCCTTACCAGTACCGATAATAAGGGTGCCGGGCCTGCCTTTATTTTTTCGTCTTTTATTAAAAAAAGAAAGCGCACCGTTAGCGGGGCGGTATTAATGGAAAAGGACCAATTAGACCTCTCCGAGCTTTGTATGGCCGCCCTCGCGGATAAGGTTAAAAACTTAAAGGTAAAGGTTAGGGAATTAAAGGAGAAAAGGAAGGAAATGCAAAAGGAGCTTAAGGAGTTAAAACAGAAAAACCGAAAGTTTCGCCGCCTTTAATTTTATAATTTATTTCGCCGCTACCTTAAATCTGCCTCGTAAAAGTATTAGTTTTTATGTTTTTATATATTTTTAATTTCCGTTACTTTTAATAATACATACCCATAATGGCCTTTATAATTAATATTAATTTTTACTTTTGCTTAATTTACTTTTTAATTATTACTTTGGTTCCCATTTTCTTAAAATATTATAATACGGTTATTTAATAAAAATTGCGGAGCTTTATTTATAAAATCCTTATTAATAACCTTATAGGTCCCTCGTATTAACCTTATTATTTCCTTATGGAAGATTTATAAACTGGTTATTATTTTATTTATAATAAAATTATAAAAACAATTGGCATTTAAAATATAAAAAACTAAAAGTATAAAAAGATTAAAATATAAATAGGTTATAAATAAACTTATTGCTTAAAGCTTATATGGTAAACTGCCTACTTCGGCTTTTCTCCAATGGAGGATTTTCCAGACCTTGGGATTAGCCCAAGCCTTTCCCTAAATAAAAGAAACGATTATTATTATAGGGGCTTAATAAAACCATCCGTAAGGATCTCCGCACTCGAAGTGTACATTATATTTAATATTTTTTTGGCCATTTCCTGCCTTAACCAATAATTATATATATCCATATGGCGGAAATAAATTAAAAAACGGGCGTATTCCTTTATAATAAAATAAATCGTTTATATATTATTGCATTAAATGCGAATCCTTTCGGATAAAAGCTTAATCCCTAGTCCTTTGATTATGCGATTAACGCATATCGACTCCCTTAATGCCTGGGAAAGCGCTAGCAACTCGGCTTCTATTAAAGAGATGGTAACCGTGTTTTATTTATTAAAGCGCTATATAATTAGGCCTCCGAATAAGCGAATAGTATACGCCTGGGTATTTTTACGGTTTGGAAGGTTATCGGTAAAGGAGGTATTATTAAATATTTCCAGATCGTGTGCGCCACCAAGCTTTAAATATTAATTAAAGTTATAAAAGAAATAATTAAATACGCGATCCGCCGCTTTAAAATATACTGGCCCTGGGTTTATTAAGAACCTGGCCAATTATACCGTTATATATACAATATTAAGGCGTATAATAATCGCAATATATATTAATAATCCAACCTTTTTTTAATATTTACGGATTTGCGCTAAAGTAATAATTCCTTTATAGGGAATTAACCGTTCCAGTCTTATTAAAATGGTAGGCTTACCGTTTAATTCCGCTAACCAATAAATCTTTTAAGCGTAGGTGGCTTATAAAAGCCAAATTAGGCGTTTTTTGCGATCGCGGATAACCTTAATACCTAGGAACCATTTAAGGTTATCTCCTTTAATAAAAGGGAAACGCTTTTTAAATTCTTTGCCTAATTATAAGGCTTCGGTTCTTTTTTCCTTTAAATATATTAATACGAAATCATTTATATAATAAAAAATTATTAATCCATTTTTAATTATATAATAAGGTTTATTAGAAATAGGCTCGAAATCTTACTTAATAAGTTTTTTAATAAAGGTATCCTATTATAATTTGGGTAATTTATATAATCCATATATGGCCTTTCGAAGTTTAAGAATATAGCCATAGGTTTTATACCCTGGCGCCATACGTATAATATCCGGTACTTCCACGCAGGAAGTAAGGTGTGGGAATACGTAGTATCCGCCACACATATCGTAAAAATCGCT